>BMAT01009017.1:392075-402119 GCA_019649035.1 Elysia marginata
CCACCTCTTTCATTCTTTTCCCTTCGACGTTTTCTCACCTTCACCGTACCAGTAAGGCGACTTTTCTTTTTGTCGACACAACCCGCCTCTGTATGTTGTATGAAATGAATTGTAAGCACACTCGAAATGAATGGTAAGCACAGTATTACGACTTGTTTTTCTTATCAGTGATTGTATGCATAGATACAATCTTTTCACACGTGTTTACTTTGGCTGTGCCCTAGAGAGTCTGACTTCACAATAATCATGGTAATCTTAATGTTTTAAAAAGGCATACTGCTGTGTTCGCTTTTGCTAATTAAAATTAACCTTTGCTCCACGTATGAATGCACCACAGGTTTTTAAAATTTATAACAGTGTAATTCAATCGTGAAGTTGCCGTACATTTAAAGGAATTTATGTGGTAAGATAAATTTTACACTGTTTCCGTACTTTTAAAGAAAATTATTTCGTGCCACAAGTGAAAATATTCAGTTTTGTTGGAAGTTTTGTTAGAGGCAGCACTAAAAAGGATGGTTCTCTTACCTGCATTAGGACAATCAGCGAGTTCTCAGCAGTGGTATAACTTACAGGGCCTAATATTCAAGTTTTTTTTTTTAAAATGTGATGTGATGTTGATTGTTAGTTAATGTAGTACATCGATACTGATAGTTGTGGCAGTTGTTCTAGTACATGTAGTAATAAAAGTATAAATAGGTTGTTGAAAGGTAAGGCAACTCTAGCAGACCTGTTTCCGTAGGACACTACCACACCTCCCCCTCCCACACATGCTCTATTCCCCTCAGCCCTTCTTCATACATTTGACCTTCCATTATTGGATCTACGTGCTCAGTGGACAGATTTTCCCACACCTTGACACAAAAACGGGATCTTCAGAGACCCCTAAGCTGCGGCTGTCTGAGGCATCATGCTGTGTGAATTAGCTAGTCATCGTCTGTTCTCTTGCTATAGTCTTTACAAAATATTTTTACAAAAAAGTAGTGAAGGCGTCCCCAATACATTAGAGAGTTGCGTTCCCTAAGCTTTCATATTGAGTTTTTATGGAGAAGTCTTACGAGTTAGTGCACCCAAACAGTTAGTTACATTGCATGCTAGCCGCTGAGGAAGGGGGGGGGGAGGAAGTAGATATTTCACGCCCGCTTTCATTCGACGAAATCAATGTTGCAGAGTCTGTTGTCAGCATTTTACAGTGCCTGAAGTCACAAAAACTATTGAATCGTCCTTCTGCTTTTCACTAAATTCATATTTCGCCCTTCTGCTAGACATGTTTCGTCTTTTGGCTCCATTTTGAGTATTAGTACTACACTGTGTGGAACTGTCCTTGACTCTTGAAGGTTGTTTATCTTACCCCAGCTATCCCTGCCCCTGTTTGCTAAACTTACGTTTGACTATATTTTTTTCTTTACAACCTTCTCTCGGAGGTCTTTCGCAATGGTGAATATTCTCTTGAGTGTGGCATGTTGGTATAATCCTCAAGGCGAAATTGTGCTACAGTACAATATGTATTTATATATGTATGTTTATATCTCGTTTTTTCCTCTTTCTTCGACCTTTGTTTAGTTTATTACGTCGTGAATTTGAACCCTAACAGGAACAAGTAGTACAGTCACTGATAATAATGCAGTTCACCAAGAAGCCTTGGGTTTATTGCTGGGCTACAATTTTCTCACCGCACTCAGGCGTAAGTTGAGGAATCTTACAGGTTTGAAGTGTCGAAAGAGCCCATAGAAATGCGTAGCAACTCAAGCGTTGTATAGTAGCGAGTAAAAAGAAGAGCCTGTCCGTTTTAAGAGAAGTTGAATAATATAAGACAGGACAAAATTTTTACAGCAGTTTAAGTGAGCGCGCTTAGCAATAGTATTCGGGAGCAAGGTGAAAAGTTTTTTTCTTCTCCTGAATACAAAATTCTAAGTCATGAATACAAATCAGTTATATCTCAAGTTCAACTATTCGATGCATGAAGTGGAACTGTACGCCCTTTATTTCTTGTAAACATATGGAAGGAAGCACGTTTGTGTTATGAAAACAGGATAATCAATATCGCGTCCCAGTAGGCCTATATCTTGGGGGAGGGGGGGGGGGGATTTAGATGCAAGGCACCAATATATCAATCGGGCGGTTTGACCTGCTTGAAGTCGGATACAAGCTTGATACTTCTGCAGCATTGTGTGAGTGTCTGTTTGTGAATGGCTGTTCACGTTAGCAATAATGGGGAAGGTAAAAACAAAACATCAATAGACTTGAGGAAAAAAGACCCCCAAACTTAGTATGTGTAATACAAACTAAGTATGTGTAATTTCGATTTTTATCCTCCACGTTTTCGGGACCCCACAACTTCAGGGTTATCTGGTTCTTGTCTTTTAACATGAGCTGAAAGTCACACACACACACACACGAATTAGATTTTCATTGAGCTCACTTATTAAATTTTGCTATGCAGTGTGAGGTTTTACAAGCGCATAACTTCATTTCGATTTTCATTCATCTTGCTCTGTGCATATTTTACGCCTTGTTTCTAACTTTGAAACAGTCAAGACAAAGTTATTATCTCGCACTTGTCGTAAAAGGCTCCGTATATGATAACGACATAAAGCTTTACTACCACTCATTCTGACACATCGGGTTATTATGAGCGAGGTTTAAGGAATGGATCGTGTTGTATTTGTTTTTATGTGAATTTTCGTTTTTATCTTTACAATGCAGGATAATTATAGTACATCCTAGTAGGGTCTTTAGCACATTAGGTTTACATTTAACGTCTTCTTATCAGAGACGGTACGGCCTGTAAACGTCGGAGAATTGTGTCCTAAGCATTTATACATGATGTATTTATGTACGCTTAGATTGTGTCCCATGCCCCGAGATTACTGCGACCTGTACGCCACTAGTGTCAAATTTTCCAAGTTGTTATTTCTACCATATACCTTTAACTTTCATTGATAGTTCATTAAAAACGAAACAAAAAGGCGGGGTGGGGATGTGGAGAGGGTTTCTCTCTGTCGCTGCCAAACCCGAACAGAAGAAACGATTTTTTTTTCATTTTAAAAAGTCTGTATTTTTTGTTCTTCATGTTAAGATTAATAATTCATTTTCCTCCTTGATGTGTCTGCCAAGTTTTTAGGACTCGATTTGATTCTTGACCTCATTACGACGACGAAATCTTTATTGTAAATGAATTTTTTTCGCATTAATAGTCAGAAAAGGAGGGGAAATGGGGATGTCTTCATGCGTCTGGCCTTTTTGTTTAATTTCTTATTAGTTTCTGTGATTAAAAAGATGAAAACAAGTCAAACCAGAGAGCTGGCCTCCTCTTTTTGTTTCCCTGATCAACTTTATCGTGACCGTGAGACTTGATAAAGTCAGATTCAGTATTCCACTGCTAACGCACCCTGTTCACGTCTCATTATTCCCCACATGCGTGCTCATCATCTGCTACCGTGTTTACGCTGAGCCAGTAACAAAAGTGCCTTCGATTTGTTCAACGTTCTGGCTAAGCCGAGCAGTAATCATTCACAATTTTGCGAAAGTCGATTTGCAGAGCACACATATATGTTGAGTGAAGAAAAATTCGATTTTAAAAATTCCATGAGCTAACCTAGCCGTGTCAAATACTGAACAGATGGGCCGTTTAGGTCTTTACCTCAATTATCAATCGACGGCAAAAAAGTAGCTCGTGACCGCCAACAGAAAAATTATATTAATGTTGGTCGCACAACTTGAACACTAATGTTAATCATTCTCACTTTCTCTCGCCTCCTAATTTTTGCCGATTTCCATGTCTTTGTTGATAAGAAAAAGTGTTAGGATTGTCTTATCAGTCAGGAGTTTTGATAACCTTGCAAATTACTGCGGTAACATCAATCATTCCTCCATAACAATGTCGTCTATAATAGACAAGACAGCGGTAAATAATTAATTTTCATCGCTTCGTACACTTCCCATCCCATCCCGACTGTCCTCCGCGCCGTAACTTTGACACGTCGACGTAAGTTTAATGGACTTGCATGGAGATGGGTGTTATCAATAAGGCCTACGTTGACCTTTTATTAGTGGTTTACGATGCCCTGGTGTGTATGTAGTATTGTGATATATTGACGTAGTAACAGATGTTTCATATACGCGCGCACACACACACACGCACACACCTGTGAGCGCGCTCCCTTTGCGCGTACGCTTCTCATTAGCCTAACTCCCGGTTTTCATTTTAAGCGAAATACTCAATCGCCCGTCGTCAAGCTTGAAAGACGTTGATGTTAATTTTGCAATAATATTATAATCGCAGATCCTGTTATTGATCAAGTTGAGCTTGGTGTTGATTTTAAACGGCCTGTTGTACTCATTTCTAGTACTGGAGCTTCTATGCTTAACAGAGATCAGCTCCCCTGTGCCTACTTAACAGCAGAAACAAACAGTTTGTGCCACTGTCATCATTAACTTGGACACTTCAATGCGGAGAGCGCATACAGCTCGTGATGTAAAAAATCATAACGATTCCAGTTCCTTACTTTTTCATGAGACTCTGTGTTTACGGAAAGAGAAACACCTTGCATTGTTTGGATTTACTTTAACTTCTAGCTATATGGCTGTGATGGCTACTTCTAACTTTTTTCTTCGAAAACTTGTTGTGGGAAGGTATGTAAGCAACTTAGTGTGACACGTTTTTATTTCGGGCATATTACAAGCCCACAACGAACTTTGTGGCTTTGTAAGGAAGTGATTTTTTGAGGTCTTGAACACTAAAGTACAAGAGACCCTCAAGATGAGGACTCTGACAATAGACCGATTCTTGTCGCGGAGAAACTCCAGCAAGTCCAGTAGTTCTAGCAGTAACAGCAGTGGCTCTACGACTACCATCAGCTCTGGGGAGCTTTGCACGGGATCGACAGGCTTCACTGCCGCCGCATCTTCCTCCACTTCTTCTAAGAGATCCTCTTCGTCAAAGTCAGTTGGCCGGGAGTTTTCTGGGTCTAACCTGATTTTGGAGGATCTAAGTATGTTCTACCTCCGGCAGATGGCATCAAGCCTCAAGGTAATTATTGTCTACAATGTTCTCGACATACACATTGCAGTCACATATGTTGTTAACCACAGGCGTTCAAGATTGCCTCCACGGTAATATTTATTTAAGTCTATGTGATTCTGGAATTTTAAAATATGTTCAGATTGTAGCAAATCAGAGGAAAAAGAGTTTAGGAAGATATGGCCAAGTAAAGCTATGGACCCGGATGGGGAATCTGGGCGAATTCTTAAGGAATGATGTCAGCAACTCTCACTAATATCCACGCATATCTTCAATCTTTCTCTAAAACTGCATACCATCCCAGCAGTCTGAAAGAAATCAGAGATAGTTCTAGTACCTAAGGAAAAATCTGCCACAAATCTAAACGACTTTAGACCAGTATCACTAACATCTGTCACCTTCAGATGTTTATAGCGTGTTATTTTGAGAACACAAATTAGATCCTATGCAATTCCCCTATATGCATAGCCGAAGTGTAGATGATGCTCTCCTCGAATTTATCAACAGCATCGCGAAACACCTAGACCTAACTAAAACATAAGCGAGAGTTCTTTTTATTGATTTTTCATCTGCTTTGAATACAATTTAACCCACCTGTAATTGAAAAAAAAACTTACTGCATTGGAATTCAACTTGTCTACGTGCTTATAGATTTTAGAATTCCTTACTTCTTACTCCTTACGTAAGCATGAATGGAAACTACTCAGAGGTTAAAGTTACAAATTCAGGCGCACCACAAGGGCGTGTGTTGTACTCAATCAGTAGCAATGATTTCCGAGACGTCTACGATAACTCTCGTTTCATAAAATAAAAGTCTGCTTAGCACTTCAGAGGAAGCATAGTTACGTAGATCGGAAACTATGCGCTTCTTTGGTGCAAGAACAGTTATCTAAACATTAAATGTTGACAAAACAAAAGAAATCATCTTTGATTTTCGAATTAAGGAAGAACCCACCATCCCACTTTTCATAGAAGACAAAGAAGTTAGCATTGTCGACAGCTACAAATACTTAGGCCTAACCATTGACTCAAAACTGAATTGGCATACTCATATAGATCTATTAAGGTAAAAGATTAATCAAAGAATGTATTTTCTTAGAAAGTTAAATTCTTTTAATGTGAGCAAGACGATCACGACTCTGTTTTATAATGCAAGTATTGAAAGTATACCGTGTTTTGGATTGTCATGCTTGGATGATCCATTCAAATAAGAGATAAGAACAAATTATCGAGTCTGGTCAAAAGGGCAAGCAAAATGGTAAAATCAGAACTGTATGAAAAGTCTCTTAAAAGGAAAAGCAAATTGATATTAAAAGATAAAGAACATTCACTACATTTAAAATTTTCATTTTCATCCCGTAGCGGACGAGCTATTCAACCAAAGCCCAGAACTGATCTCTATAAAAATTCATTTGTTCCCTCAGCCCTTGTAGTTCTGAGGTCATCATAATTTTTCAAGTTTTGTATAACTATGTAGCTCATTGCCTTCAACCATTTTATCATAAGAAATTTTGCTAGAAATATATGCTTTATAATTATGAAATTGTTGCGAAAATGTTTGTTTCTCAATATTATGAAATATGTTTGTATATATACATTTTTTCCCTCAATGTAAAAACATGTCCAAGACAATTTTCCCAAACTGGGACAATAAAGATTCACCTTGTCTTATCTTATCTTAAAACCTCAGTTCCTAAAGACTCCATATGCGTAAAGTACAATCCATTGGGTGTTTTTTGTTGTACCAAATGTTCCTTACTGCTTATGATGATGGTGTGTTTGGTAATAAATAAAAACATGTATAGAAATTTGATCAAACGAATAATAATAAGCCTTTCTTGAAAAAAAATGTTCTAAGGAAGAAATATTCTAGGGAAGACGCCTATTTTTAAGACTACATTTCTTGTCAAGCGCTAGAATTTACTCGCTAAAAATGCCATCTTTTTGTTATTAGGTAAAATCATTTACCATTCTAGGATAAGTTCATGGTTGAATATGGCATTCATATTTTGAGAATTTAATTTTCTTTATGTTCACGTAAAAATACGCCTCTGTTTTGGCTAGAGTATTTTTGTTGACGTCTGAGAGAGCTAGCTCAGACGTCATGACTAGTGCGATCGGTGCGTTTGCTTTTTTCTGCTTCTGCTGACGGGGAAAAGAAACAACAAAAAAAAAGATAAAGAACATCCACTACGTTTAGAATTAGAATTTAGAATTGGATAGGCTTAGTTTAATAGTGAAAATGAATAAATAAGTACTGACACAATTAAATGATTATAAGACAGATAACGGAAATGATTAATGTATGTATTGGCTTTTAAATTTGTCAAAAATTTAAAAAATCACAAATATTTGGATTATATTGAAATATATGTGCAGCTTCAACAACATTTTAACGGTACATGTATGTGCAATAGTGCCGGTCACCCCTCTCCTTACCCTGACTATTTTTTATAACCCTGTGTGTTCTTTGAGGTCATTTTAAAAGATAAACAAACCATGCTTGTAATATACGATCAATCAATCGATCATCGATCCAAATAGCGGAATTTATTGCCTATGTTAAGAATTTCGCCTTTCTTTATATTTTGTTCATAAATTTCCCGAGGCGTTGCTGTCGTTTCGTTTAATGGCAATCTTTATATTTTGTTAAAAAATTTCCCGAGGCGTTGCTGTCGTTTCGTTTAATGGCAAACAAGTTCCTGTAAAACCAATAATTGAATATAAGCGGAATGGTCTGTGGAGTTACTGAGTCAATAATTTGCACATACGCAAAAATCTGTTTTATGAAAACTTAACATATACAACTTTCTATGTGAAATTTTTTAAAATTCTACGTTTATGACACATGGGTGGTCAAATGTTTTTGTATTGTTGCAATAACAGCCTGATTGTAAAAATACATGCAGACACCCCCCCCCCCACCTTTTAATTTTCTATTTACGTTTTCTGCCATTGACGAGTCATTCTTTATGGTTGTACTTTGTGCATTATTTAACAAAACGTAGTGGGAAAAGGGGGAGGGGGAGGCATCAAACGTGGAAATACTGCTGTTAAACAACAGGGTCGGAGATCGATCACACTCTTGAAGACCAGAAGCTTTCAGGGTCCCCCGCCTGTCCGATTGACTTCTGTATACTATTTACAGCTTGTTAAAAAGTCCTTGCCGAGCCTTCAATCCATGATGTATACACAGGAGTAGCAGATCTAGAAGATAAAGCTGACCGGTCGGTCCACCTGTCCTGTTGATTTGTTTACCTGCTATCATCGGCATCATCACCTTAATCTAGCTCCCTCGAGGGCGATGGTCTACTTTTTAGCTAAGATTTCACACCATGTTTTTAATGTTGGCCGCCTTAGGCACGTCAATTTTCAGATTGAACGGAAGAAAAGTTTCAACTAAAGTGTTCCTATACACCTGACCGTGCGTCCACAACTTTATACTTTCAGGTTACTTCAGTCGAATTTTTTGAAAATTTCAATTCCATAAACGTTTTTAGAGCAAATATAAATAAGTTTGAAATGTAAGAAAGGAAACAATACTCATTATCGTCCTTGACAATGAAATTGATCGTGCCGCCCTCGATCTTTGTAACTGTAGTTAAAACATTTATAATAGGGGTACCAGCAGGCGACCAGAAATAATTTATTATATGAATTGAGGTCACTAGTAAAGGACCTATATTTATTAATTGGGATCTCATTGATCTTGCCAAATTAAAGCAAGAATTTAAACCGTTTGGGGGCACTGTGACGGACAAAAAAAATACGAGGGCACACGGTGACACTCTCTGTCTGCATGTTTGTCTCTCTCCCTCTTATACATACCACGCGTGCTAGTACTATGTTATGCTTATAAATTTTTATTGCGGATTAGATCTTTTAATCACCACATTTAATGATTTTGATCGCGTTAGGGGTTTTAGACACTAATCTTGTTCTTTAGAAAGTAACACGGGGAGTTTCAGCTATGAGGGGAATCGACATTTATTCAAAGACCGTGGGAGAAAAGGATTGTGTGTTTTATGAGATTTAATGCCTAAACTATTTGACAGTTGTATTCTGGTTCTTCAATCCAGCTGTTCCTGCCACTGTTATTTCTACCAGGTTACCATCTCTCAACCCGTGCCTAATATCGCAACAGGGAAATAAATGACAATGGTTTTTCTCATAAATGATTAATATAATGTAATATCGAATCGTTAGGACCAAAAAAAAAGAGAGATATGATCGCCCCAATTCAATGCAAAATGTGACAAATCACATTGTTTAGGTTTCTTTCCTTGCAGTTTAACCTATCATGTTTACATTTTTGTGGTCATGTGGCTATTAAAACTGCAGGAATTTATTTCGTACAACCTGTATTATAGGCTATAAAATGCCACAAGTTATTCGAAGGCTTTGTGTTGTCGGGGGAGGGGTGGGTAAATTTATGATACATCTAATATTAGTGAATCTGTTCAAGCTTAGAATGTGGTTCAAGTATATTATATTTCACTTATGAGAATGGTTTCTCCATTGAGATTTATAAAGATATTAATACTCCAAACCTTTTAGAGCCTCCATTAAGATTTGATATATTATTACTCAAAACCTTTTAAAGTGATACTCAGTTAAAATGAATGCTATGTTTAGTCCCAAATTCATTCATTGTTATAGCATGGGAAATTTAATGGAAAAATTGAAACTTGGTTCGTGGAAAGTAGAAATACATTCCAGCTTTCGCCAGAAGATGAACACAAATTTAAATGTTGTTTTACATTTTGTTTCATATCCAATTATATGAAGAATAAAAGTTTATAATGAGGTCGGTCATATTTTGTTGTTAGTCTTGAGTCGTGGTATTGAGTGTAAAGGTTATTAGCAGTCGACTATTCATCTTTTGTGTAAGTATTTCACGTGTGTTTTGAACAGTTAAGCTCGAGTGACTTAACTTCCCAAACTCACCCGCTCGCCAACTGTTAACTCCTGTTGTACTCTCTGAACTCTTGCTCTTATGTGTTTACAACGTATATATGCGGAGT
>BMAT01009022.1:0-11816 GCA_019649035.1 Elysia marginata
ATATATATATATATATATGAGTCCGAATGCATGTAGTAACTGTTTTTGAGACGTTTCCGAAACTTCAAGTATATAAAATTTATATGATGGTATCTATATCTTCTATTGTAATGTTAATCAATGATCTATGGTTTTCAGGGTAGACAGCGTGTGAAGATCGACGCACTCACTATATTGTATAATGTCGAGCAATATTTCCTTCTGATACCCGGGAAGCTCCAGGTTCTCTCGGTCGTAATGCTCCGATTCTACATCAGGACCTGGAAGTGGAATACAAAGTAAAAGTTACAGTTACTGTTCCTTGGCTGACTTTCCATCTCACCCCTCTTGATTTACGGTGCTTAAACATTCTTAAAATGGCAATAGACTTTACCATCAATTTGATGTAAGTACAGTGGTATCCACTTAAAGTCAAAACCTTTAAGGGAAACTCTTGCTTAAAGTCAACACTGTTACGCAGTCCGATTTTGTATTTTTTTTATATCTTTGTAATGGTTTAAGTCAACTCTTGCTTAAAGTCAACACATTTTTTCGGTCCCAAGGTTTTGACTTTATCAGAATTCAACTGTAATTAAAGGTAAGGGACAGAGAGAGGAGGGGAGAGGTAGAATTCATGTAATTCGTTTTCCTTTAAGGTACCGGTATCACAGATGATTAAATAAACAAAATGGCACGATAAGTCTCCCTAGTGTATTTTGGACGCTTCGCTAAGCTACATTTTATATATATCTATGCATGCAGATAATGCATTAATTGTGTTTTCAGTGTTTTTTCTTCAATTTTTTTCAGCTTAGACTTACCTGTTCCCAGTGCAGCAATGATCAATTCTTTATCTTTTGACAACTTTTCCACGAGATCTTTGTCTAGAGATGTACACTTAGTTTGATCATGACACACGGGTTTGTAGTGGAGACCAGGGAAGATTTCCTTCAGACTCTGGAGCGGCGTTTTGGCGAAGTTTCTGGACTGTTCCGGTGGAAGGTTGCCAAACATTTGCTTGTAGTTGTCAGCCATCGGCCCAATTAGCTGAATAAAAAGAAAACAATGAAATTTCATCGAATTTATACCAGTGCAGAGGTGCCAACTAGTAGCGATTTCAGTACATGTATTTTAGGGCCAGAGTTACTACCAAAATACTGAAGTACTCATGTCATGCCTAATATATTGAAATTAGCAATGACTTGGGAAAACATCTGTGATTACTAAAATTAGAGATAAATTTACTAAAGTCTAGGTCTATTAGATAAGAAGATTACTTGCAAAATTCACCAGATCCTTAAAGAAGTCTATGTCTTTTCGGGTTAACTCGTAACTTTCTTATCAAGCAATCAATTCAAAGTAGGGACAGTTCAACTTCAATCCAAATATCAAGGACTTAACAACTTCCGCAAGTAACCTTTTCATATACCGCTCTTATATTATATGTCTTATCTTTGTTGGATCTTGTTATCGTAGTGATAACTGAAATACTTTGTAAAATACTGAAATGAAGGTCTTAAAGTACTGGAGCCTGTTGAATAGGGGCTGGAAGCTCTGCCAGTAAACTTGAAAACAGGTGAAAGTTTTTGTTTACCTTGTTGTTTCGTTCTTGTTTTTTTGGTTGGTTTATTTCTAAAAATGTACTCTGTAGTTGTTCTGGGTATGATTCATGAATGATTAAACGACTTAGGTTATGTATTTAAAATGCAGACTATCCATACAAGTTTACATTCATGAAAGTCCTGTAATAAAGACAATAAAAGGCGTATTTTCATGCAATCTTTTATTACACTGATATTTTAAGTAGGCCTAATTGTGCATCGATCTCTGACATGGTGAACACCTATATTTCTCGATTGATCAATATAACAGTCTCCCATCCACGCCTCTCAGTCTCACCGTGACTTTCTTGAACTTGCTGGGGTCCAAAGGTAGAGCGTCGTTCTCGTTTTTCAGCAACACGAAAGATTTGGTAGCCACGTCTAGGGCTTTCTGCTTGTGCTCCGGTTTGTAGACCACGCTAGAGTTTAATCTGAGGGTATTGAGATTGGTTGTTTGTTTGAATTTTAACGTCTCTTTTCAACTACAAGGTCATATTAGAGACGGCGCTTGGGACAATTGAAAGCGTGCTGCCACACTGTGATGTAAGGAGCGCATGCATACACCACACCCAGTCACATTATCCTGACACCGGGCCGACCAGACTTAGCACTAAATCCATAATGCCAGACACCAGGCGGATCAGCTACTAATACCAATTTTAAAGTCCTTGGTTTGACTCGGCCGGAGATCGAATCCTTACCTCCCGATCTCTGAGCAAGTGTCTTTACCTCTAGGCCACAGAGCCGGTTGAGTGAATTGAGAAGCGACAGATTTTAAAGATACGATTCAGTATAATGATACTTGGCAAGAGTGTGATAATCGCAGATGTGCAAGGATTAAACAAAGGGCTGAGGAAAATTTTGAACCATTGCAGTGAAAACTGTTATTGGGGTCGGCTAAAAGCTCAATTGTGGTAGCAGCGTAAACCAACAAGTTTTGTATAATATTAATGATGATGAGAACATTTCGATTTTCACTGCGTTTTTAAATTTGACGCAAGACTTTTCGCTTCCTTTTTTTTTTAATTGCTTATTTCATTCCTTTTGCAACCATTAGTATTTTAATGGATGCACATTTTAACATGATGCACAAAATAATTTTACTACGGCTATCTTTTTGTTACACTAATAGACAATATTTGGAAAGGAGAGATAAAAAGTATTATCAGAGACAGACTGGCAAACAGGCAGCTAGAAGCAGACACATGGTTTTGTTTCTGTCTCGGTGTTTGTCAAAACTTACTTGGAGTAAGGGTTTGTTTCCGGAGGATCAAACTGCCCCAGGCGCATGCGCGTGTAAAACAGTGGCTTGACCCTCTGTCGTACCAGACTCTCGTCCAGTTTACCTTGCTCAACTGCGTCCACTGGTGACAGAATTGAGATCTTACGGGTATCTGCCTTGCAATTAAATTTGATAGAGCTCGACCACATAAAGTCCGGCATTTTTACAAAAGAAACAAAGCCGGGCTATTTGAAACCGCAGACACCTCTCACTTCTATGCTAATCTTAAACCTAATAAAGAAACTACAGTGGAATCCTAATAATGTCAACACCTCGGGACCAAAAATATGTGTTGACTTCAAGCAAGAGTTGACTTTAACCTTTAGAAAAATGTAAAGAAATACAAAATGGGGCTGACAAACACAGTTGACTTAAAGCAAGAGTTTCCCTTAGAGGTGTTGACTTTAAGTGGATTCCACTGTGATTAGTAGGGTGCGAATAACTCAGGCATTTTCTATATGGAAATGATCTCAGGATAGAAAGAATCTATAGATTACTTGGCTTTGCAATCTCAATAAGACCTTTAAGATTACATGGTGTAATTATACAAAATAATGCGCTAGATATTATTATTGTTGGTGTTCTATATTTCTATTCAAAAATTGCATGTTCCGGTGAAGCTAGAAATTTTTAATAAACCTTTTATCAATAAGCTCAAAATGGGTTCATGAGAACCTCTCTTGTCGATTTTCAAAGAAGGAAAAGCGAAGATATGTGTAAAGTTGCTTCTGCGCTGCAAATCAATAGATGATGAACATGTTGTATTTCGCAAGAGATGAAAAAGCTTCAGACATACATGTATGTAACCCCGTGAAGTTAGAACGTTTTGGCCGGATAGCATAATTTTGTCGTCCTGGCTCCGTTCTTACCTATAGACATAAAAACATTGTAGGGGTCGTTGTTGGAGAGCTCGAGGTTACAACCAGCGTTCACAGCAGCCGCCGCGACGTCCACGTGGGTGTGGAGATATTTGTGCTGGCTGATGACGTACTCGATAGCGCCCTGGTCACTCACCACGTAACCTTTGAACTTCCAGGCGGTACGTAGAATGTCAGTCATGGTCCTCTTGTTGACACAGGCAGGGACGTCGTTGATACTGAAACATTAGGTTTGATCACATTACAATGATCTCAACCGTAAGAGTAATTTAAAATCGCATTCTTAAATTACACTGTCGTAAGTTACTCGACACATCGCTATCTCCCATGTTTTAGATCAATCTTAAAGAAGTTAAACATTAATGTTGATGATTTTGATTCAGCATTTGCGTCGTCGGTCATTTGTATTTATGAAAGTTACATGACCAGGAATAAAATACTGCGAAGTTGAGCAATAACTTATGCAGGAGCTGAAAAGAAACATTTTCCGTCAGCCTTAACATGGCCTGACTGGTTGAACAAATTTTGAGACTTTTGTGCTCTACTCTTAACTTTGTTAGGAGTATCATCAGTATAAGTTGATCGCTTAAAGTTTCACCTAATTTCGTCATCTCTACAGATGGAAAATGCACCAGAATGTTTTCGGACGATTGGATTAAATAAAAAGCACACAGCGTACAAAAATTAGTTAAAATTACATATATCATGTTAGACGTTGATAACATAACACGATTTTTCCATTGTTATGCTTTGGAATACCTTTAATACCAAAAGATATAAAAACCTGAGTAGGACCTGCTTGCTTTGCGAATAAAGACTACAAACTCTAAGTTGATATTCGAAGCAAACCTGCATTTCTCTAACTTCTAATCAGGGAATCAAACAGCCCAGATAAAATTACCTTGCTCTATCGCAGTTTTTCCATGCTCACAAAAATGTTTGCGGCTATTAGGCAGATGATTTCTTTGTTGCTGAAACAATCAGCCATGTTTAAGAATATGTTTAGACGTCCAATATCTGTTTACAGGATTTCGCGGGCTGAGGTCAATTCGAAGTTAAATACAATGGAATTCTGATAAAGTCAACACCTCGACACCAAAAAAAATGTATTGATTTTAAGCAAGAGTTGACTTTAACCATCACAAAGATATAGAGAAATACAAAATGGGACTGCAAACGGTGTTCACTTTAAGCAAGAGTTTCCCTTAAAGTTATTGTTCCATTGTAGATTCAAACAGATTTAGTTACTTATAGTCTATACAGATCACCTCTACGTATCTGTGCTAAATGAATTATTTAAAAGAGTTACAGAATGACGCAGGCGTCTACAGTAAGGTTCAAGAGTTCAAATTAACAATCATGTCTGTACAATGAACCTAAGGCAAATTTCTTCCAGGTGAAACAGAAAACTAATTGTGAAAAAGCATAGCACTAGAATTTGAATATACGGACCCAAAACCTACTCTAGTGTAGACCTATGCTATGGACATACCTGTTGTAACTACACATGACGCTGTAATTTCCGGCCTCCACATAATAGGCACATACCAACCCAAAACCTACTCTAGTGTAGACCTACTCTGTGCCGTCTGTGGACATACCTGTTGTAACTACACATGACGCTGTGACTTCCGGCCTCCACATAGTAGGCACATACCCACCCAAAACCTACTTCAGTGTAGACCTACTCTGTGGACATACCTGTTGTAACTACACATGACGCTGTAACTCCCGGCCTCCACACACCTTTTCATCCCGGGCAGGTAAGTCATGTACAGATCCTCATCAGTTACCTTGGAGATAGGATAAGGAGTTTTAACCCAGCTTACAGTGTAAGAACTCTCTGCCATCCATTTATTCAAAGTAATGCCGTATAGATCGGTTTTCGTTTTCACCATTTTATTGTTCTCAAACATACTGTCTATATTAATTTGAATCTTTGCTATAAGAATATTTTCCTTGTGGGTATGTGTCTGTGTGTTTCTATCTCTGTCTCTGCATCTCTCTCTCTCTCTCTCTCTCTCTCTCTCTCTCTCTCTCTCTCTCTCTCTTTCTCTCTTTCACTTACCCCTTTTTATCTTATCTATCTCTTTTGGTCTCCTTCTCTATTTTTCTTTCTTTTCCTTCACTTTTCGTGTTTCTTGTTCATGTTTTCCTACATTTGTCTATCACAACGGTTTTTCTTCTTTATTTTAAACTATTTATTTTGGTTTAATATTTAAAAACAACTGACTTTGATAGACCGTTCTTGACGCAGAACAACGCCCAAAATGAACACAACAGCTATTTAGATATACATTGGAGCGTGTGGTTATTGCACTAAGGTTTATAAGCCAACCTCGCATCGAGATTGCAATACCCAAAGTTTATGTATACCTTAGCGTCAAAACTCTCTCTGTGTGAAGGGATATCCTCTGGCCCGCTGTATACGGCGTACGTCTCACAGATGCCCGTAACTCGCACAAACCGATCGTTATCGCCTATCCAAAAAAATACACAATGACTATGATTTAATTAAAGAATTGGGGGGGGGGGTTGTAATACTTTCAAGTAAAAATATTAATGACCATAATTTTATCAAGCATTATGCGCCAATGGTTCTGAGCTGGCTTTGGGCTGGTGAGAACAGATAAAATAAAAGGACGATCTTATAGACAAGACAGAGGAGATGTAGCTTTTGACCACTTGCAACGTATAAGAACTATTGCATGTTATGTTAATACAACATCCGGTAATCCCGCCATTGAAAACGCTTTTTCACAATATTTAAGATTAAAAATTTAAAAGCTTTACTTGGCTCGAATACTTATTACTTTAATGTTATTTGGGGACGTGAGCTGTGCTGTTTTAAAAAAAAAAAGAACTATTAGTTTCAAGAATTTATTTTAGAATGTCAATATGTGTATTCTATATCTCACCATGAAGTCCTTTCAAGAAGATAGCGGCAAGTTCACCAGACATGTAAGGATCTTCACCATACGTTTCCTGTTCGAAGTAGAAAATGGGATGGAATAAAATATTTCAGCATGAGTTAAAAATCTAAGTAGCTGATTATTCTTTGATCACACCTCTCTTGTGATAATTCAGTTCTTGTTTCAAGTTTGCCGTATTAAATGGTTGAATATTTATGATTTGCGACAGTTTGGTAAACAATTAGAGACGTCAAAAAGATTACTTGTAACTATCCGATTATTAGCGTGTAGATATTTTTCAAAATTGGATCAAAGACTACAATGAATTAGATTTGGATATTGTGTAAAGATGGAAGAGATCGCCCTTTGCTATTGTGGGATTTTGGTTGTTATTTCGAGACTTGAATCTTTTTTTTTTAAAGTGAAACATTCCAAAGGTTAACAAATAAAAAAAATGCAAAAAGCCATTATTAAAAATCGACTAAGATCTGAATGTTTGCAAATTAATTCTTTTCTCTATGTGCGTCTCTTATTTAGACATTATACGCTTACATGTATCTTTCTCTCTTTTCATCTCTTCCATTTGCAATTCTCTTGTCGTGCTTTAAAATGGTTCTCTCAGCAGGCCATAAGCGACACGGCAGCGAAAATGTTTTCACGTATATTCCTTCAGGTGGACAACTTTTAAAAATAACTCTAGCTGCCCCAGGATTAAGAGATTAGAGGATGAGTAAAGGCAGTGGCTGCAAGCGGGTACATGTACCTGGATCCGGCCCCAGCGTGGATCTCTGACGATGTTGATCATGGGACTGAAGCAGCTGGCACCAGTGTGGGTAGCGAAACTTCCAGCCTTGACGAAATCATTGTGTTTCCCGCGGGTTTCTATGGACGCCACTGTCGCGACGTCAAACAGCGCCTGGGGGCTGGCGACAAACCGAATGGAGAGAAAGAATAAATAATTGGTAGCCCCTATTGTTTTTAAGAGAATCTGAGCTGTAGGAACGATTCCCCTCCTCCATCTCAAACGATTTCCCAAACCAAATCTTAAGGATGGTATTTTATTAGTAGGTTACATGTAATAGTTATGTAAATAATTCCAAATTTGCTCGATGGAAAACAGGTTAGGTGAAGTACCATCGTTAATGTATATTATAGAATGGCTAGGTTTTCTTCTTTTTTTCTTAACTACATGTAAACTTTCGCCAATTCTTATAGTTCATATGATAAATTTGTTTAAGACGTCATTAGAAGTTTACCGTTTAATACAGTGTCGTAAAAATAGTAAGTGCGGCTTATTCTTTTACATTTCAAAACATTAAAAAAAAACTTTCCCTGTTAAACGATTCAACCTGTCGTACTCATGTACATGTTAAAAAACGAACGCAGAATAATATGGCATTGATATGCCTACAAAAACCCACGGGAAAAGTAAATAGAGCAAAAAATGGACATTTTCTTTTCTTTATTTTCTTTAAATTAATTATGACTCGTCTCTTGTTCTGGAGCTTAGGCCATCAATGTTTCATGGGCGACAGCTTTGAGCCTCCACCATGGGAATCAAATCTATTTAGTCTGTTTCCATATCTCGTCTCCATCTGTGTATATTTTCTCTTGCCTTTTGGGTTCCACTTAAGCGCATCTAAGTTGATATTAACTTATTTTGATCGTAGTTTTTAAACTATTTTATTGGTTTCCACTTCCTGCGTATGGTGCCTCCTTTAGTGGTTGTTGATCTGTTCTCTGCTTAAGTTTGCCGTTGGTGATCCTATCTGATACGAGCTATTAATCATCGATTTTGGGGGAATCTTTCAGACTTTCAAACATAGTTAGCTAGGAATCCACTGTCTAGACAATGCTACATCTCGTTTAATATTATTGTTCAAAGAGAGAGTTGGTGAGCGAAATGAAGTATTGTATTGCATGCGGTAGTCAACCTGTTATGTGACTGGCTCTGTGGCCTAGCGGTAAAGACACTCGCTTAGAGATCGGGAGATGTGGGTTCGATCCCCGGCCGAGTCAAACCAAAGACTTTAAATAATTTGGTATTAGCAGCTGATCCGCCTAATGTCTGGCATTATGGATGTAGTGCTAAGTCTGGATAATGTGACTTGGTTTAGTGTATGCAAGTACTCCTTACATCACAGTGTGGCAGCACGCTTTCAATTGTCCCAAGCGCCGTCTCTGATATAACCTTGTAGTTAAAAAGAGACGTTAAAATCCAAACAACCAACCAACCAACCTGTTATGTGTACACGTATTAGCGAACGTGTTTTTAGAACAGCTTGACTTACCTGAAGGTAGCAGCAATCCCTATAGACTGTGGAAATGCTGTAGCGTCACCCTTAGCACCCTGGTCTCCGCGGTGACAGTTCGAGTTGAACACGTACGGTGGGACACCTGGTTATGTCAGGAGCGTGAATTACGTTAAATTTGTAGATTCAAGTTAATGAGGATCTTGCTCATTGTGGATTGCATGTCAGCACTCGGGGATCGTTTATAAACAGAGATATATCAAGGTGTAAACTGCATAACAAAAAAAATGCAACAGAGTATATAAAGAGATTTGGAAACATAGTTGGCCGAAGGTAATGGCGTTATGATAAGGTGGGAGCGTGGATTCACGGTTTTATAAAAGCGCGGCTGGTAGCAAAGGGTGCGGACTCAAAGAAAAAAATAGTTGTTTTGTTGTTGTTTTATTTAGACCTACTTTTTGTCTGCTAAATTTTAATTTCGTGAGTGCATTTCTTGATTTCTACAAGAAACATTACTCAGATTTGTAATTATACCCAACGCTTGCCTGCTGACCTAATCTGGGGATAGCTGGTGCCGGGGTGGTGTACTCGCCCGCCCCTCCCCGCGCCATCTGTACCATGATCTCCTGGAGGGTGAGTCGAGACACCAGGTCGTCCACCCTCACATCCCAGGGCAAGCTCGGGTCACGGAACGGGTAGTCGTCCTCTTTAGGGGAATCCCCGTTGCCCCAGTGAAGGGATGCAGAAGCTGAGATGCCATTCTCTGACACAGCGAAGTTCTTTTCAAAGTTTATGTGTTGCTTTTCAGAAAGTTCATGAAATTTAAAGCATCGTACCAGCGATATAGCACTGATCATAGCTACTAGCAAGACAAGTCCTTTGGAACTCATTATTTTACGTCTGTGAGGAATATATAGGAAAATGTATTTCACTGAAATCTTCAAAAGTATATAAATAATTGACCCATATACAACTTAAGTTTGTAAACTCAAAAAATGATGCTGTCAAAGAGCATTTACGAGGTTTTCGACAGTTTTTAAGCAAGCTACAGAAAGACAAAAATTAACATGTTTATTTGATTTTAATGTTACCTCGATATTCAATTTGAAAAATCTTCACAACCGTTTATCCTTGATACATCTTTGTAAATCCTTGCATTTCCAGTGAAAAAACTTTCATCACAAGATAGTTGAGATATTATAGGTTTCACCACGAGCTTTATTTCTTAAAGTTAAACTAAACAACCAGAGGAAAAATAAAACTCACCTGTGTAATAATATGCACAGAAAAAAAGAAAACCAAAGTCTGTTTGAATGCAAATACTTACAAAGATGGAAGCTCATTAAACTTTAGAACTAGATTTTTAATTTCAGTCTATTCGTTTAGTAAAAAATGTATGCTAAAAAATTCGTTACTGCCTAAACAGTTTTTAGTTGTTGAAAGAATTCTCGAATCCTTCGTAACGGTTTCGTATATTTTAGGAAATTAATTGAATAAAGGCCAAAATATGTAACTAGTCTTTCATCGTGTGCCGCATAATTGTAAGGTCAACAAGCGAGTTTTTCTGAAATCTGAACGGAAGGATATCTGTTTTAAGGTTCTCAAATCACATGAGATGATAGTTAAGTGGGTTTTATCTTGTTAAAATGGATGAAGAAGTCAAAATAATTATCTATAGCAGTAACGAATATTCCGGTCAATATGATAGAATCGCTTTTGTAAAAACTGATAAAAAATGTTACTGAAAAAGATTGTTTGAAATAAGTAGGCCTAAAATGTTTTGATTTTCAATTAAAAAATAATGTCAGCCTTGCAAAAATAAATCTACAGTGTAATGCTGATAAACTCAACACCTCGGGACCGGAAAAATGTGTTGACTTTAAGCAAGAGTTCACTTTAACCATTACAAAAATATAAAAAAAATACAAAATGAGACTGCAAAACAGATTTGACTTTAAGTACGAGTTTCCCTTAAAAGTGTAGACCTTAAGTGGATTCCACTGTATGTGTTTTCGTCAACATAAGATTTTGGATTTTATTGTGGAAAGTGTACTAACTTTGGAATATAATTCATTGTCAGTAAGGTTTTCAGCAATTTATCAGAAATGTGTATCGCCTTTAATCTAATCGTCTGCTCTAGATGTAGTTTGGCTTCGATTTATATGTCAATCAAACTTAAAACTGGAGCAAAAGATGAGATAATTTGCTGATTGTTTTGCATAGGTCAAGGAAGAATACACTGTTACGTTAATACTTTCAGTTTGAAAGAATTCTTTTCTCCTTTATCTTTTATTATCTGGCACGTTGCGAAATTTAAAATTGAAGTAAATTCATGTGCTTTCATCTGTCTATTGAACAGGTTCTTTTTAATGTTCAATTTCGTTTGCATGATCTTATTACTCCTATGCAAGATAAAGGAATAACAAAATGAATAGCTTTCAGTTAAAGCCATAATGGGAAATAATACCACACAAAAAAAAGAAAATCTTGTGAGACGCAACATGCAGTTCTTGCACAATCTTTTCACGTCTTTTCTAGCTGGGTAGTTCATTAAAAAGTCACGATGGGGTTGTAATTCACTTTGGTGTTCTGTTGATAAAAAACATGTATATAAACACACGAGTGGTACCTTTAGAATAAGCTATCGATTAATTCGTTCATTCCTTCTTGCCCATTTTTATCTGTGCACTATTTGTATTTTAAATGTGTGCATATGTACAACAGTGCACTATTTCTCACATGTTTTTCCTTTGTTTTTTTTTTTTTTGTTTTTTTGTATGTTTCCATTGCTCTAATCTTGACAATATTTGTCTATCTTGTCCACAAAAACACTTCCTTACTTTTATCACCAGTTTTGTCTCTAACTCTCCATCCTCTCTCTCTCTGTCTCTCTCTCCCTCTCTCTCTCTCTC
>BMAT01009022.1:190211-200300 GCA_019649035.1 Elysia marginata
TATATAAATAATAAAATGTTCAGGTTATAAAAAAATGACCAAAAAGTGGGAAAATAACTCTTTGAGGTTTGACTTGTTAGGTGGTAGCCGCCAAGCAGAAAAAAATCAGTATTTTTAAATAAAAATCAGAAAATCATCATTTTCTAAAATTTGGGCAAAAAAATCAGTATAATACTCATTCAATCTCTATGAATGGCAGGTCTGTTTTATATACAGTATCCTAGACCAGAAAAAAGTTGTTTATCTTTTTATCCCACTTGTAGGGACTTACTTGAGGAGGAGAGTAATCTGATTGGAGTCAAGCTTCAGAGACTTGATGGCTGTAGCCACTGGGTCACCGGCTGCCTGGGCTTCCTTGACCAGAGTCCAGATCTCTGTCCAGTCTATCTGATTGGCCACAGCGTTACGCACTATCAAGATAGCCTGGTCAACCTAATGAGGGCACGACAAAAATGCCTTGGTTAAAAAATTGACATTATATTGATCTCATCAAAACATTATCAGTAAATCTTTGATAACTTTTGTTCTTTTTAATATTTTGACATGCAATAATTAAAACTTCAAAATCTTTTGTTAAAAAAAAATTTTTTTAAACAGCAGTTAAAAAAAAACAAGTGACAAAGATTGTACTTACAAGATTTAAGTTATTTTCTATAAGTTGTCCACGTAAAATGTCTGACTCCTGTTAAGAATAAAAAAACATCAAAAGAGAATTAATTGTAATCGATCTGATGTTTTAAAAACATTCATCGAAATAAAGTTTTTTATCATTTATGGGTTGATTGCAATAATGCAATATTTGTGACTACTGATCAGTTAAAATAAGTGCTGTGTTTATGATGCCATAGCAAAATGGAAGGAACAAAATCACTAAAAAAAAGTTAACATCACGGCAATTTTGCTTTATGCCAGATATACACGATATGGGAAAAAAATGAGAAAGCATGAAGTATGTGTGCAATATCAAACTCTGTTTCTTATCATTAAGTGAATCACTAAAATGCATTGATAAGAGAAAATGTAATATCAATATACCTGCTCTTTTTGAAGTCCCTCAATGCGCTTTTCGTGGTCTTTCCTCACATTATCCAATTTCTTCAAAGCACCTTTCTCCTGTTATTTAAAAAAAAAAAATTTCAATTGTTTTAGGAAAGAGCAAATATAAAATTTGTTCCTTCTGATCTGGCTTTCCTAAATACCAGCCACTCATACAGTTCCAGCCTATAAATGTGAAGGAAAATGAAGCTTAGATGGGTTTTTTTAGCAAACATTTAACATCTAAAAAAAACCAGACAGTTCACTTTCTTATTATGGAAGATTGGAAGTTCAAGAATTATATTAAATTCCAGCGCACCTTCTAAAAATGCGAAGCTTTTGCTCATAGCAATACAGTAGAACGTGGCTTTAGCGGGATTTTGGGGTCCAGAAGAAAAATCCCACGGTAGATGTTCCCGCAATAGGAATGCAAGAGCAACTGCAAGCCAAGCCCATAATGAGCCTACCATCTGATATTGCCTGTCGTTTTTAATGAAAAGTTCCTTGCTTAAATTCTTACTCTAACTCTTCTAAAGCTCGCTCTATTCCTCCCACTGTAGCAATGTTCAGGCCTGTACTAGCAATACACAAGTTATAGACTCAATATATACAGAAAAAAAGGAGATTCCTCAGAGGCCCCGCTGTAGCAGGTTTCGCTTTAGGTGGGCACTACCGTACAACAAAAACAAAAACTGGGATGAGGATAAGTAGCCTACATAGGTAAACAAAACTGCTTTTTCAAGTCTTTTTTTTTCTTAAAACATGAGGTATTTTCCTGTCCAGTTTTCACATACAAAATAAGTTTTAGAAAGAGGTGGAGACAAAATCAAATAGAGAGTTACATGTAGTGTTAATCACCTGCTGGATTACTTTCATGTCCAGTTTTTGACACTCCAACTTAGAGAAGAATTCATCGACAGCCTGAAGACAAAAATAATACCATAGGTTATCAAAAACTTCTTTGTATCGCATAAGCCATTCTTGTTTCACATAAAAATAAATTTTTTTTAAAAATCACCATATCCATATATTTTCATGCTATAGTTTCCTAAAAAACTCACATTGAGTTTCAGAAAGGGCGATATTTTTAAGGTGAATTCAATTGATGCAATAAAACATTTTTTTTAATTTAACTTTAAAAAAGACTTATAAATAAATAAGAAAAAAGAATTAGTACAATTTATATCAGGCCCTCTGGCAGTTGCCACATGAAATGTTTGAATACTGACTGGTGTAGAGATTTACCTGGTCGAATTTATCGAACTGACCATGTGGCTTGTTTTCATGTTGGTGGTACAAGTATGAGTGAAATTCATCATATCTGAAAAAGTATTTTTAGAATATCAAGCTGACAACTGAAAGAAATATGTAACTAAACATTTGATACTTCAATTTAAAGAACTAACTTTGACATTTATCTTTGCAATCTTCAAATTTATGTCAATTAACGCTTAACAAAGAAAATTAAGACTAGATATACACACAGAGCTTTTTATACTCACAACAAAATTTCCTCCTCTTCTCCAGGTTTGGGGTTTGGTTTCTTGTCTTTTTTCTGAATAATGTAACCCTACAAGATTAAAAAAAGACCAGAAAAGTGTTAAAATAAATTAAAGTATTTTTTTTTCTTCCTGCGTTAAGAGAAAATTATGATAAAAAAGCAAAAATATAAATTATAATTTTGTGAAGTATAAATAGATAACAGATTACTTATGTAAAGTGAGTTTTTGGAACAAAATAAGTCACTCTATTTAGAAAAAAAAATAAAAGAGCTTGAAAGTAAATTATAATTTTACCTTGCAAGGCTCCGATATGAGCTTCATGAAGAGACTCTCGGCTTCAAGTATTGCACTCAGAAGTCTGTCAAAATCTGGCAAGAAAAAAATTCCCATTGCTGTAGTATATTTCAATAAATGAGTAACAATACGCTGGTTAATAATTTGAGAAAACACATATTTTTATCACGGAGGTAAAACTTTGCTTAAAATTTTACATGGTATGATTATGTATGATGGAGATTATCATATGCCACCATTAATCATTGAAATAACTGCTGAAAGCTATAGATTTACCTAGAACACAGATTGAAGTGGTCTTTTCCAATAGAAAATCTTTCTATATATATTTCTGAAATTTCTCAAAAATGGGTCTCACCAATCCCTAAATCTCTATCATGCACTACCTCAGGGCACTATCAAATTAGTTCAATGATTTGTTTTCACAACAATATGGAACTTAGCTTCCCTAGAGGTTATGTAGTCTTATATCTCAAAATTCCACAATAAAACTCATTTTGAGAGCTGTTACACAATTAAAGAGGTTATATAATTTACCAACTTTGACTGCATTACCACAACAGATTCTTAGTTGATAATTGATCCTTCACTTACCGGTATTTATGTTTTTATACCCTACCACAGCTATTTTTTCACCTTTTCATAAATTATAGAAATCCGCTACTCATATTGAACAAGCTTTGAGTTACTGAATAGACTTCAATTATAGTATTTATATATCAATATCATATTACAACCAGAACCTTATTTTTTTAGATGCCCTAACTTAATGCAACAGCCTTACCGTTCTCTAAACAAAAGCCTTTTCCAAGCTTGACATTCTCTGGAAATCCAGCTCCAATCAATGCATGATCAATAATGGCAGGTCCATAATCTGTTAATTACAGTTATGTGATTCAGGTTATATAAGACAACTTTAGTTGCATTTATAAACAAATTTTCACTCTATACAGAACTTGGAGCAATAAAAAATATACAATTTTTCTAAATCCAGTTAAAAATAAGCTCTGTCCAAAATAGGCCACTGCAATGGAAGATTCCAAGCCACATGAGAGGTCTATTTATACACAACACACTCAGTACAGCCAATTTCCAGTTGACAAGAAGGCCTGCTTTAATTTTATGTGTACTCTGAAGGAATACAGCTAACAAAGAAATATTCACTTCCTTTGGCTTATACAGCTAATGCAGGGTTGAAACCCCATCGTACCGTTTGACCAAGGCAAAAAGAATTTAAAAAAAAACCAAGTAGCTTAGAATGTGTTATCTTTATACATTTAATAAACAAAGCTCACCTAAATTTGGCACCAGCATTTTCTTGAGCACATCTCCCTCTTTACCATTGCCAAGTATTTCTCTTAACCTTTAACAAAGACAAGTATAAAAAAAGGATCCCTATGAGCTTCTTAAAGTGTTTACTAGTTTTCATACATTATTGTTTAACAATAGAAAACGGGCAAAGAGGAACTTCTTTTTCAGCTGTTTAGCATTTCGACATTCAGTACTAAAACCATCCACACATTTATTATGATGAATTACCTCACCTCTTAAGCAAATCCTTTCTCAGCTTTAAAAGAGAAATGTACATATCAACTGATTAAAAAGTTGACACCTTCAGAATAATCTTGTTAAGGCCACAGGTAAAAAACAAGAGCATACAACGTATATGAAAGAAAAGATTTTGACTGATTAAAAAACTGACAATTTACATTAATTTTCTCCCAGGTTGGTATAAAAATAGTTTTAAAAACAAGACCTTTGAAATATCCCAGGTTGAATGATCAACATGCTTTTCACACTCCTGCTTAAATTATAAATATCAACATAATGTCAGTATAGTATTGGATAATGGTAACAAAATATGTAGTTAATTTTTAAAAAACCATGTAAACAAACCTACTGACCTTTCAGATGTGGGAGGAACATGAGTTTTGTCAACATTAAAAGGATATGTTTCTCTCACGGCAAACTTGGCATCTTGACTAGCATCTGTCCTGGGTCTTAACAGGGTTAAGATTGTATATTCATGATCTGTCAGTGCAAGATTGCCCTAGAGGGGAAAAAAGGGTTTTTTCCTTAAAAATTTTTTTCTTTTTTAGATCAAAGAGAAAAATATGTTTACATTCAAGGCTATATATATATATATATTTAAAGATGGGGTGAAATTTAAACTATGACTATGCATTAAAGCAAAAAGGTTGTGTTAGGGATAACTTTGAGCAGACTGTTTATTCTAAAAGCCTAAAAACGTTTTAACACAATGTAAAAGGTTACACATAAATAATTCTAGTTTTTTGAGTGGATATGGCCATTCCTTGGAGATAGACTTTATCACTAATGTGAGGACAATTTTTAAAGTATTTGTTAAATTTAAATCAACAAAAAAAAAACAACACACAAAATGAATTTTTGAAAGTTAATTTTTTAAAGCCTACTGCCTTTAAAATAAATGACAACCATGTGATTGGTCTTAAAAATTGTTTTCCTCTCAAAAGCAAAGTGAAAAAAAGGGTACAGTTGGATTAAGTGTTTTAGTTCGTTGGTTGCTCCAAATATACAATGTATACACCATTATCCGTTCATTCATTTACAAGAAAGCGTTACCCTGTCGTAAAGTTCCAGCATAATGTGATATGCTGCTTCTCCAGACCCAAACTGTAGATCTACAATCCTGTCCATACCAAGTTGCTGGATGCTCTCAAAGCGACGTCCTTTAAGATGCTTGCGCAACTGCAATCAAGTTCGTAACAAAATCCAGTAGAGATAAATTGTACATGTCTTTGTCATACATACATTCAATAACAGTTTTCTTTGAGACAAGAAAATAATGGGTACTAAATAAGTCTTAGAAATAAATTAATCAAGGCATGGTACTACATAATTATGGCAAATCAGGTACAACACAGCAATGGTTTGATGAGAAAGTACAATTTCTCTTCAACGAAAATATTTCTGATTTTTTAATCAATTAACATACAAGCAATCACAGCATTAGTACAACTGGATCAGATGTATTACTTGAACATAATGAGATGAAAACAGCATAGAAGAAAACAAAATCTAGTTTACTACCTTCATGGAAAATCCGGAGGGTGCTGGGTTCTTAGGCCAGTCAAATTCAGTGCTGTGTAGGCGAACGCCCGATTCCATCAGAATCACTGTCTTTTCATCTGGCCTGATAACAGGTAAAACAAACTATTTCACCAAACATTTCCATTAAACTTAAAGAACTCTGCTTTGTAAATTACTACTTTTCAATCAGGCAATTATATTCACCATCTTTCTCTAGTCCTTAATTTACTTGTCAAATGACAGTGGGTGTTTAGATCATAGATGAATAATGAATAAAAAGTTATAACGAAATACAATAAATAATTTAACAAATGTTAATTTAAAAACAGACTAGAAACACTCTATCCTTGCTTAGGTGCAAAATTTGCTCAAATTGAGATTTCAATTTATTTTAATGATAGCAAGTTTAAAGAGATGCATTGAAACGATGCTTCATCAAATTTATGACTACATAGTAGTACTGGGTTTTGTTATCTAAATCCTGTTACATCAAGATAGAGATTGTCTTGTCTGTGACCAATCCAGTTTACAAGACTGTAAGTAAAAGTACGAGCCACCTCTGGCATAAAAGCAACAAGGACGTGATCAAAACAGGACAGGACTGCAACTATGGTTAAGCAGTAAAATGGACTAAAATTTAACAAACTTCTAGGGGGGGGGGGGAATCTAGACCTTCCAAGTAAATGCTGCCTGTTTTGGCGAAAGTAAATCTGATGTTTGTGGTAGAGCAAAAGCTAGATCTAAGTTCCCATCATCACTGACTGCTAAGACCTGTCTCAAAAGCTTCTAAATCTAATAGTAAAAATGATGTCCTTTCTTTATTTTAGAAAGGGACACCAATGCAGATTCACTATAGCACCTAAATTAAGAAATAGAAACAAGAATGGAAACCCTATCCTCGTACAGGGATTCCTTCTTTGTGGGTAGAAATGCATAGGACTGAGTGCATGGGGAGAAAAGTGTTTGATGTGCTAGCTCAATATTTAATTTTATTGTGGCCAGAATGAGGGAACAACATTAGGAGTTTGCTATCTATTTCCCAGTGAAATAGTACTTACTTTCCAATGCGAATTAAGTATGTTTTGTTGTCAATATCATATACGTTTACAACACGCATTCCCAGGAACCTAAAATGGAGAAGAAAAAGAACAAAAAACTGACATTGAAGTGTCACTAGATGCAACCTATAAATCAGGACACTATTTTCACTGAGAGTAAGGGGAACATACTTGTAGTACACAGCACAGCTGGTTTTGTATTTCACAAAGGGATAAAAAATCTGATTACTTTGATTATCAATCTGAAGATATGTATTCATACCTAATGCCTAGATTATAATACTGAGCATGTTATTTTGAAAAATTACTATATGAGTTGTTAAACGTATCTGTAAAATTAGCTTCTCATCATATAAACAACTGCATTTTGTGAAGGTTACTGTTAAATTGAAAAATTAGTTTAAATTATCCATGTGTAATGTAGTACTCTTGCCTATATATAAGGTGTTGTAATAGTTATGGTGTCATAGTTTAACAAAATTAAAAGTAAACGTCTGAAAAACAATTGCTTTAGATCTCTAATCTATTGGTGTTGGGAGATAGAATCGTTTTCCAAATGAGTCTAGTTATGAAGTGGTGGTCCTTTGAGTTTGATTTTGAGAATGACATGCATGTCTGCACTTTATCTGTGCACTGTAGGTGGCTCTGCACACCAATTCTGATTATTCTAAACCTGCGAGGTCAAAAGTAAATGAGGCATTGGAAAGCTGTTGTAGTTGCAGGGGCAGGTGCTGCTCTGTGATGCTTTATGAAAGTATTCTGCGCCTGGTTGCAACACTCACTCCTCCAGTGAGGGTCATACCATCATGGAAGAGTCTTATGATCTCTGATCTGGATGAACTAGCATTATTAGTAGCAATGGCATGAACATCCATGATGGACGAGAACTGGCCAGGTTGATGGTGATGGAATAGAGGTCAAGGTTCTGCTCTAGGCATTTCTCTTGGATTTGCCTTTTTGTAAAGATCATTTATATCCACTGGGCTGCGACCAGGTTAGAATCCACAATGGGCTCCAGGCAGGTTGGTCTCTCACCGCTTTGCGAATCTGTATTTATAAGATGTCTCATGCAAATATCTTGCCTGCCATCGTCAGGACAGTAGTAGTTTCCACAGTCTGCTCTGTTGCCCTTGCTGTATCTATGGGCTAAAATCAAGGCATCACAAAAGTCCTCTGACATCTTCTTTGTCTTGCTCCTAGATGTCTAGGATGATTTCATGGAAGACTTCAAGGATTTCTGTAGGTATGACATCCTCTCCTGTAGCCTTTCAGAGTTCATCTGTATCAAGGTCTTGAAGACTTCCTCAGTCAGGTCAGTGAAAGATATATTTTAATTTTATAACTCACATACATATATACATCCTCCATTTTTTTCTGATACTATCAAGGCAATGGGGCTCTTTACTTTTACTAAGCAATACTATTATTAGTTTTAGTAGACCATTCCAAGTCAAAAATTCAACTTTATAAGATGGGTTAGTTTATATCTTTGCATGATCACAATTGTGACAATATGGGCAATTCTAACGATATAGCAAGAAAATAAGTTAGTGAATTGTCTTGACAAACAAAAAAGTTATAAAAATGGCCTTTTGAAAATCAGCAAGCAGGGTGTAACACTCTGACTCTGAGAAGGACTCAGTAGCAAATTTCCTGATTTCAGACGATTATAACATAAAAGTAACCCTATTTCGAATCCATATATCCCCAGTACTATTTGGCTACAAGTACAAGAACTACACTACTACTAGTAGTACTATGAAAATTTACAATTTATGTTAAACAGAAACTCTTCGAACCCCAAGATAACTCTAGCCATTGATAGCATTAGCAGACCTAGAATCCTGTCTTATTTGATCTTTCTCACCTTTTCAATTCCTGGACAATCACAGCAATATCCACAGTACTAAATCGGCTTTTCATCTTGATGTTGTTTAGGCTAAGAATTACAAATTTTAATCTAAATCTAAATATATATATATTGAATCTTTAGATTTATGACTTATGGCCCCGCATCCGTATCTAGATCTCTACTAGATAAATATATCTAGGCCTAGATCCTAATCTAACAGATCTCTAGATCTATTGATTGGGCCTATTGACGTTGGATAGATCTCGACTTGTATATATAGTATAATAATGATTATACGACTTTAGATCTAGTCTATACTCGATCCTTGTCACGCTAAGATTCTTAATTGATCTAAAACATTTTCTCGTCGACATAAAAACACGTAACTGCAATTATATGCCACATCTTGGTCTAGATCTTGATAATATATCAAACTTTGCTCTCGTCTTAGAAGCTTTTAAGTTTTACTTTTAGATAACGTTTCAACAGCTGTGGCAATCGGGGATAAGGAAAGTGTTTTTAAGTAAACCAAGACCGTGGGTTGTTATTTTGTTGTCAGCTTATGATTAGAGTATCTTCCCCTTATATACCGACAGCACTTTCATTTATTACTTATCGAATATATATCTAAAAATCTATGAGAAATTGTTCACTAATGCTAAAAAAGATATACCTCTATTTATCAACCGAAATTAATATTTACAAATGTACTGCAATACTTTTAATTTTTAGTTATTATATTATTTTACAATATACCAATGTCTATAGATGTCAGGATGGCCGAGTGGTCTAAGGCGCCAGACTCAAGGATGAATACCTTCCCATGTATCATGGGTTAGAGCGTTCTGGTCCACTAATGTGGGCGTGGGTTCGAATCCCACTTCTGACAAAATTTTTGCAAGCGTTTTGCATTTTATTAGATGCATTTACAGTGGTACCCATTTTTAACGAGAACTGTTGGTATAAAGAGAGATATAAAAATCCCCGTTTTTCTCTCTATTTGAGCCCTATAATTTATTTTGGGAATAACGATAACCTAAATCAGCTTAGCCAGAAAAATCTCGGTAATAACGAGAACAGAGTGTTCAGAAATCCAGCACGATGAGGCGGCTGAGAGAGTGGCGGAGGCCTTGCAGTTGCATCATTTAAAGTCCAAACCAAAATCTAGCAAATACATTGAAGCCTAGAACTCCATACTGTAGGCCTAGCCTAGTGCCATAATAGACACGCATTACATACAGTACAAAAATCACAGGCCTAGACACACGATTTCTAC
>BMAT01009022.1:246715-257659 GCA_019649035.1 Elysia marginata
ACGAAAAAATCGAAATTCCGATTAAAATCGGAAAACTTGCATCCCTGTGAAATTTAAAAAAAAAAAAAACTCACTTTGTGATTCAGCAAAACTGAACAACCTGGCTCAAGCTGATCCTTGTCTACAAATGACAGGATACTGACGTAGTGCTCACTGCCAACAGATGTGGAAACAATGGCATGGTTGTCGTCAATGATTTCCTCCAGGTTTCCAACTGACATAGGAGAACCTCGTAGCTCATCCACCTTGCTACGCTCCTCCTTCAGAAAGAGAGAAAAAAAAGACATTTAAAGAAAAGGCAATGCTTCATTCAAAACTATGACTTTGTCCTGAAACACGAAAACAAAATTATGCATATAGTTTTGAAGATGACACTCACTCTGTCAGTCTGTGTCAATCTTTGCCTCTTTTTTTAAAGGAAAAGCCTCCCCTCACAGTTTTGTTGGTCTGATATTACACATTTGATAAATTTACCACAAAGAAAAAAACCATTGATTTTACAAAGCTCAAACAACTGATTTCAATAAAAGTTACAACTAAAAAATTTATAGAATAATTGTAAGGAAAACATATTTGCCAATGGTAATTTTTCACAAACCTCATGTTTCTCTTCTTGTGGCTTTAATCTTTCCTGATTTTTGATGAATTCCTCTTCCATAAGGAGATAATCTTTGATGCGTTCTAGTTTTAGCATCTTCAGGCGACATCTTGTATAAGGAGTTACTAAAAATAAAAAAAACATAGCTCAGTAAAATCAGGTTTTTCAAGAAAATCATTATAGAATACATGATATCTTTTCTTTCAAAATTTACTTAATTTCAGGTCATGTCCATGTTTCTAACAGCTTGGTTTATAACAATGGCTCGCAGGTTCCATGTGGGTGCATTAAAATTAATTATTTTCTAAAAAAAAAGGTTCCATATAGTTGGATTTACAAATGTATACTATCTGACAACAAGTCTATAAAGAAAGTTTAAGATTTAATCAATTTCCAAAATTGAAATAAATGTAATTTTACAGTTGATTTCATAGCAAAGCACAGTTTTTGTACCATTCCAAAAACATGTGTTGATTGAAAGTATTTAAATGATGACCTCCGTAATGACATGTGTTCTGATTATAATCATTCCATTGGGATTTGAGCCTTTGAAGTTAGAGCATAAAAAATAACACTCGTGTAACAGTTCTCTTAGTCTTACAATGACTTGATGTCACATTAAGTGGAGTCCATTAAACTCAAACTCTGATAACACATCTCAAATCTGTTTAAGGATCTCAACTAGAGGTTTTTGTTTGTTTTTTTTTGTTGTTGTCAACTATCCTTAACTCAAAGTTACGATACTTCAAACTGAAGTGAATGAGCTAGTTTAAGCCGAAAGGCACTGAATATGTTACATAAACTAAATACAAAATCATGCTTTGTCGTAAATTGTGAATGAATTTGCTGAAAATAATCAGAATTATTTTTTAAATATCAAAATAGGTTGATTGTGAAGCTATTTGATACTTTATCACATTGTTAAAAATTTTCATCATGTTTTTTTGTTTATTTTTTTTTTAAATCATAGCTTCTTTTCATATACTATAAATATAAAACATTAGGATGTAGTTTCAAAAGAATACAATTTTAAGCAGTCTTTTTTTTTTCTCATTTTTGAAAATACTTTGCTCATTATCAAAAATGAAGTTTACTTACACTTTCAACCTCTTATAAAAAAATAAAGGAATTATTTCGTCAAACTTTACCTTAAATCAAAACTGTTCAGTAATTATGTGACAACAATCTTGCGTTAAAAATTTGACATCAGATTAGTCTCGATTCCAGAAACAAGAATATCAATTTAGTCATTCTAAATTCCCTATATCAACATAATAAAATATAAGTGACTACCTTGTGGTAATTTTGTTGCAGCATCTGGTCCCTTTGTTCTCTTCTTTTTCTTCCCAACACGGGTCGGGACGGGAGGTTCATACTTTCTTTTCTTCTCCTGTGTAACATATAAATAAAAGATGTAGGCTCCAGCAAAGTAACTTCAGGCTTTTTTTAAAGGTTTGTTTTTGACTTCTTTTTTCTTAGAACATTTTTGTTACGCATGTGAAGGGCCTGTATACTAATTGTGAGTGTTGTTCACAAACAAGAAGGCTGAATTTAAAGACAAGTCACTATATTTTATCACTAATAATTATACACAGAATCAATAAAAAAAGTGTCTAAAGTTTTTATACACCACAATGAAAAATGACCTACCTTGTCATCTCCTTTCTCATTGCCCTGCCCACCAGTTCCTCCGGACTGGCGCTGACCCTATAACAGTAGAAAATAGGGTACACATGTTTAGAAGTTTTAACGCTCTATGAAGAGTGAAAGCTAAACTGGACCAAAAGTGATTAAATCAGGGTTTCAAAGGGCCAATGAAAAAAAGCACAACGTGAGACTATTGGTCTTGGTATTACTAATGCTCTGGAATCAAAAGAAAAATTAGAATTATAATACAATAGGCAACGGCAGCTCTCTAAAAGGCTTATACTAGAAGCAGGATTTGTACTCAGGATCAAGTTTAATACTGCAAAATGCAACTTGCAAGAGGGTGTTTAATCATGAAGATATATATAGAAATGATTTACTTCTTTCTCAATGATATTATGATTGAGAAAAAAAATTTGAGTTGACATCCCCGAGTTTGAGATAAAAAATGTTGAAATCAGCTGAAATCCGAAATATTTACATCCCTGAATTGTAGCTTTTAGAACAGAAAAAAAATTTGTATACTACTATTAATTATTATATTGTTATCTATTTTGACTTGAGTTCCTTTGTCTGGAGAATTTCCTGCCCCCCCCCCCCCAAATGAAAATATTTGAAAAGCTTTTCGCCATGGAAGGAAAGATAAAAAGAGTCTTTAGAAGATAAAACTATTTAAATAAAATAAAGCCGTTTTAATATGAGTACCACTTAACAGCTGACTTTAGCAGCTTCTGAGCGAGCACTGAACTGTTATTAATGAAAGCCTCTTTGCCTGTATAAGATAACAAGCAGGCAGCCAAAAGTTTTCCTAGTGCCATAGTTGGTTGGTTTGTTGTTTGAATTTTAATGTCTCTTTTCAACTACAATAGTGGCAGAGACTACATCAGATTTTAGACAAATTTGTATTGGCGTTTGGCTGAAAAGTGAAATTGAGTTTTCTGAAATCTAACTCTCCAAAACTTAAAAAAAGTAGGAGTTACAATTAAGTGAAACTTTACTGTTTTTAAAAATTTTTCAACACAGTATATTGTTTTCTATGACATTCATGTGGCATTTGATTGACAAATTGGTAAAAGTAAAACAGAGTGAAACAATTACGCCTCAACTGTTTTAAACCTTGGGATCAGTCTTTAGGAAAATCCACTATGAAATTAAAAGTAAGGATATGAAATCCATGATTAAAAAGTGGTGTAGCATTGGATGTGGAACTGGAAGTGATTGGAGCAGAGGTTTTTTTAGAAGCAGTGTACCTCATAAAATGGCAATTTAAAGCCAAGCAAACCAACAAACAGACACAAAAGTTGAGAAGACTGTCTAGACAAAATTATATGAGTCTGTGACAAAAGGTCTAGATTCTGTCGGCTGTGATGGAAGATAAAGTATTTTTATTTTAAATGCACAACAAAGAAGATGACCTTTGCCTTTATTTTGAAAAAAACTGTTCTTGTAGATGAGATCTCTCCCAGACTACATCATTTCAATTTTCATACTAAATTGAAACTTTTTGTCCAAAGAGACTTTACAGTTTAAAAGAAATGAAGAAACACAACTGAAAATCTGTTGTTTGTCATGGTGGACAAGTCAAATGAATTTTGCAGTCACTTCCTTTAAAATTTGTGACAAAGCATTAAGACGCAATTTAAGAAAGTCATCTACATCAAACTATAATAACTGACAGTATTGTTACTTTTCATGAGCTATTAATGAAAATACATCACAAACAACCGATTAATGATGTTTTTGCCATATAGCCTCATACAAAAAAAAACACGATAGGGATGGAGTCAGTTAAAGCAGAGGGATTTCCACATAGGCCATGATAGGGGTGCCACCCCATTTTAGCCGTTACTTCATCAGTTCATGGTATCAAATTCTATCTAATTATATTATATCAAACATTACTGACAAAATGAAGGGTAAAAGAAAGAGTGATTATGAAAATAAATATTGTGGCACCCCAGTGAGGAATTCCTTATCCTGCTCAGCAGGCCAGGATGCCCCGCTATTTTAACTTAAGTATTTATATTTCAAAGACCAAAATGGTAATAAGTGATCATAAAAAACATTTGATTTTTAGAATCAGGCTATAATAAACTGGTACTGATAATGCCATTGGTGGTAGACGCGGCGTTTTAGTTTTGTAAACAGCCTAGAAATAGTAGAATGACTTTGAAAGGAATACAAACATGAGCAATTCAACGTTTTTTCTCTAGATCTAGATCTATAACTGATTTCAGAAGTTTGAATGAAAAAGAGATTTTCTAAGACTGTCTAAATGTCTATCTTTCATTTATAATGCCAGAAATAATCGTGTGGTCCCCAAAGCTCCAAATTTTACCAATCTTTACCGTTCGGTCCAAGCCGGTGCAAATTGTAAAACAATACAATGAGAGAAAACAAATGCTTGGATCTAGATCTAGATTAATACAATTGACGAGGAATTTTCGCTGCAAATTTCATGAAACATTAAAAAGCCACAAGAATTATACAAAGTAACGTACCATCACAAATTTTCCAAAATTCAGACGCCGACCAAGCAGAGTCTAATTTTGTTGACAGTTCCCTTGTGCTTTGGCTTATTTTTCCGATTTCATTCACCAGTGACTAAGGCGTTTGGTTATTCGGAAGTAGGAAATAGAACTCTTTTGTATGTGGATACATTTAGTCGTTCACATTTAGTACTTTATCGCGTAAAAGAACTACATAATGCTTGCTTCATAACAACATGGCTGCGCTCATAAGGAAATGTGAAAGTATTCTCTTGACCTGTGACAAACAAATTTGTGAAATAAAAGGTTTGTTTAAGTCGGACAAGGCAGAATGGAAACTGTTAAAATTTAACGCCGATGCATACATTATGCTACAAATTGTTGTAATTTTTGTTAATTTTGTAAATACTCAGGCTTTTCTGAATGACGTTTGTCAAATTCCACACTTTGCTTAACTTCAAAAAATAGAACTTTGAGCCAACCTTAACTTGTCAAATTTCTTGCAGCAAGTTATTTATACTTTTTATACATGATACTTTTTCAAAAGTGCTGTTAATTTTTTTTATTATTCACAATGGTACCATATATGTAATGCCCTATAATGAAGATTCCAAGTGCTTTATTTGGTAAGTCCGTAAGATTGAGAAACGTAGACCTCATTTAACAAATTTCATCAAGTTTTGAGCCCTCTCTTTTCATACTTGACCCTTTCTGTCTAATTGATCTAAAATAGTCATAAATGTGTTTGTTTCTTTTTCTTTCTCACAGAAACAGATTTTCCAGAAGTTCTTAGTAAATTTTTAGAGGGCAAATATGAGGTAATTTTAGAGTCAAGTCAAGTTTCAAACCAAATCTTAGGTTCATGTGAGAATGAAAGGTCTGCAAAAGATCTTGGAGTTTTTCTTCAGCAAAACCTGGACACCCTTTTATCATTACAGTGTGATGATCCAGAGTTGAGGTATCAATATGTCTTTTTTTGCAATGTTAATAATATTAATAGATTTATGTTACAGCCACTAATTGAATAGCAATTGACAGTTTGATCCTTTTTTTCTGATGATAGTCAAATATGTATGGTTCAAGTCAACTGGAAAAAAACCAGACCAGGAATCTAACGAAAACAATGAACGAACATGTATGCTTCATTTGTATAACTTCATATTCATGAATGAAAATAAGCTAGGAAGACAGATTTTATTGGCAGTGCAAGAGCTATATATCTGGCCTATCAAAAATTGACTAAAATATTTTAACATTGGAAAATATAACATAATCATTAAAAAAATTCTAGAAGTTTTGGACTTTATCTATTTCTTGTCAACCGATGTTGTATGCTCTAATTGAACTTGAAGTGACTTTGTGATAATATCAGCAAGATCTCTTATCAACAATACCAGGCATTCATATAACTTGTATACTGATTACTATACTTCATACCTAAACAAATTACTCTCCTCTCTTTAAAACTCAATTAATTGTTGGATTTTTTTTTGCCTTTGGAAAAATTGTCTCCCTTTATCTAAGAAACTCTAATAATTTTTGTTTAATATTACTTGCCTTGAGCAGAGACTTGACCATTCTAATAGTGGCAGCATCATGTTTGCAGCTGTTTGTGCAAAACAACTGGCTGGGGCCTCCAACTGTCAAAGATCCTCTTCAGTTTTGCAACAAGAATTTGGACGAGGTTGGTGGAAAAAAAAATACCCTTTAATGTAGATCTTATGTTGTTGCCTTGTAGATATTGGTAATTGCTTTATGAATGGATTTAAATTTTGATAATTTAAATGAATGTGTGAAGAACAAGATAATGTGTTGGTTTTTCTTGTGTTTTTACTAGCTTGCATGTTAAAGATTTTTTGAATTATATATTTTCCAGCAGAAAGTCAATCAGGAAGCATCTTCAGAGCTGAGCATGGATGGAGAGACTCTCTACACAAAGACAAGATTTATTCTGTTTTTGTATATAGCCAGGGTGATATTGCTAGATTACAGGGACCGCTTCAAACATTTGCAGGTTTGTACATTTTTACACATTTCAGACTCAGAGATCACAAAAGTTTTGTCTTTCCCTTATCCCTTAATAGTTGTATTGACTGATGACTGTTTTATGTAGACTGTGTGTTTTCATTTGAGATTCTTCACACTTATTTTCTTTTATTCATAATTTAAATGTATCCATAGTTGACTCAAAACTTTGACTTTTTACTTTTTGATTGTTTCTCTCTTTCAGATAAACACAATGATTATGTTATTGATCCATATTTATATTCCAAAAGATTGTGTTATGATTATTGTTCTGCTTACATTGTCATTATTTGGCATAATTTTTATGCAAAGATTTATCTTAGATCTTTGTAAAGCTCTTGCAGTCATATAAAGCAACATGTTAATCAATATTGAGACAAAAATGGTTTATTCCCCTACTTTTGAGCAGTTTTCTGCTGTTCAACAGTGTATTGAAATAATTCTTGATCTTGAGTTAAATATTATACTGGTGTTTTCAGGGCTTCAATTGTTAACAATACCGTTATAGTTTTTATACTTTGCAGTTTGCTTAATTTGAAGTGCCATGGAACAGCTAATACAGTTCAAAACACCAGAATTTTTAGCTAAGTGATACATGTAGTTGACAAAGAAAAAAACTGCTAGTTGAGTTCCTAAAATAGATTTGAGTTAGTATAATTTGAGCTAAGTGGACTCCACTGTAGATATTGTTTTACTAGTTGGCATATATATTTTATTTTAGGTTTACACCCACAGACTGATCCTTACACTTTAATATTACATAACTGACTCAATAAATCATAGATTATATAAAATTATATAAGCGCTTGATACATGCTTGTGTTTTTTAAGATTGGTTAAAATGCATGAGGGCATGGTCATATTTCATCAACCATTATTGTCACCTCAGAGCTGGGATTGGTGGTTGATGAGATGCCTGGTCTTGCAGCAGGCTGTGCTCACTGATAAATCCCCAACTCTGAAAGCAACGATCACAGAGCTCATAGATGAACGTAAGTATCCTAAATTTAAGGCACATTTTTACATCCAAAGTTTGAACATTGATTGAAGGATATTTTACAAGCCCAATTCCACTTCAAAGGTTCTCTCAGGGCTTGGGTCCCAGTGACAATGTATGGGCTGCCACCCAGAGACTAGCGGGGATACCATGACTTAGCCTCAGCCGGTCACATTATACTGACACCGACCCAACCAGTAGGGGCGGGGACTGTGCTCGGCTGAGGCTCGAACCCTCGACCTCTGGGCCACGGAGCGAGGCCTCTACCAACTGAGCTATCTAGGCCCCTGAACATAATGGGGGTGTATATTATAATATATGTATATATATATATTAATAAGTATACCCTTACTATTTGATTTTTCTTACTATCATGGTTTAAAAACAAAAAAATTTGCCACTTTCGATAGTGTTTCTTATATGGCCTCATTTTCATAACATAGATATTGATATTGCTTGTCATAACTAATTGTTTGTTTATTTGTTAAACATCCTATCTAAATTTAAATTTGATCTTCTTATGCAGTTTCCCAGAAAGAACCCTTGATGAATGACGAGGAGAACAGGTAATCTTTTCATCTTATTATTTCTTTAAAACATCTTGCACATAAAATGTAGTATTTGAGCACAGGTTTTTTGTATTAGTTTTAGTATTGTGAAAACTTTTATTCATTCATACCGTAGCTCACATTTGGCATTGGCAGTTTAAAACTCTTTATTTACATGGAAATAGGAAAATTTTTCCTCTGTTTTTTTGGGTTTTTTATTTGTCTTTTTCTGTTCGCTGACTATTTTATTTGTAACTTTGTACTTGATTTTATCAGACTTATCCAGGTCATTTTTCATGTTGAGGCTGGCTACGCTTTCCAGTACTATTATGAATACAAAAGAGCGGCAGAGCAATTTGAAACTGCTAAGAAACAGGCAGGCATCATCCCTGAGTTGACAGGTAAAGCTTTTTTCAATCGTTGCTTGGAAATTCTCTCACTAGGCTTGTTATATTCAACCATTTTAAGTGGTGAAAAACCTCTCAATAAATATCTAATAAGTTTTAGTTTTGAGTGTTTTCTTTAGCTTTCAATAAAGATTTTAATCAGTAAAGCTTGCTTTGTAATCGTAAACAACATGTTCAATTTCTTTTTTATAATTCTAAAAAGACATTCCCAACATTTAATGTACATAATTGTTTTATTTTTCTGTGGTTTGTGTCAGGCTGGGATTTTTGGAGGCACCCTTGTACATAAAGTAGAAACAAATACTGCTACACTTGAGTGTTGACAAGAGTCCACATCTCTAGGCCACTTTTTGTGTATTTTGTATCAATTATAATAATGGGAATTGTTTCTACTTATGATTGTAGTTAATATTTTTAATTTCATCGTTGTCAAGATAATTTACTATTTTTTTTTTTGCTTTAAGAATTTAGCTTTTGTATGACCACATAAGAATGGTAGTTTGCTCATTAATATTTTTTTGACCATTAATTTATGTAGGTGCTATGGGAAAAAGGACTCGCTTCCAACAAGATGAAAAGGCTCAACTAGTTTTGGTTGTGAAAAGAGAAAAAGAAAGGAGTGATGTTTTGGAAGAAGATCCTGAACCGGAGCTTCCCAAGGTAATTTCCAAGCCATTAAATTCAGAAATTTAACACTTACATTCAACAACTCTATGAATGTAAAATAACTGACTACACCAATCATCAAATTTTGAAAATTTGTCCTGATATTCTTTGAGAGGACAACTGTCCAAAATAGTATAAGTTTCTTCGTTCCAACCTTTTAGAATTTTTGTTTGCTGTGATAGTAATGATTAAACTTGATCTTTCTTTTTCAGTCCCTTGCTTAGTTTATTTTTTACAATGAACATACATAGCATTAGAGTGGTAGCAACCAATCAAGTTACCCATTGTAAGTTTTAATAAGGTAGAGGAATTTCATTTCACCCCCATCAATTGTGGATTTTTAAATTGCAGAAATGACATTGATGTTTTTTCTTCTATTGATTGAACATATCTTGTACAAGCTTTCATTTCATTAAAAAATTAACTTCTATGTCTAAATATTTGGAAACTTAATTCTTTTTCCATTGTAGAAAGTTGGTGAAATAATAGTTAAGTAATCACTCAGGGGACAAGTTTTATTTTCTTAAATTATTTATTATAATGAGATAATTTTTTTGTGGGACAAGAAAATTTAGATGCAAACTGCAGCTTTGTGAATTTGTTTTTTCAGAGAAAGTTCAAGTGTCTTTGGTGACTATCATATTCTATTCTGTATAATCTTTCTTTTTTTTGTACTTTGTTTAACTTTCAGATTTTAGCATTGGATGATGACACAGTTTTGAATGAAGTAGCTTACACAAATATAGATATGGATGCTGAGAGTAAAATTACTTCATATGAGCAGGTTTTAATATTGGGGCTCATGTAAGTACTGAAAGCAAGGTTTGCCCTTTAATTTTCATAGTAAAACAACTTTTAGATTGCTTGAAAGACAAGTTACAAGGAACTTCAAATGAGGGCACAAAGAATTTCAAAAGTTGATCGTGATAGAACATGATCGAACACAATCATTTAACAGCTTATCTTTAAAAGCTCAATTTACCAGCTTGCTCAGCTGTTTCTTTTAGAATGCTTGTTCACAAATTATTAAGAGAATAAAGTTATTAATTAAAACAAGACTGCCAAATTCAAAATACACTGTACAAAAGATAGGAAAGACTAAAATAGTTTGTGTCATTAGTGTAAAAATTTTACTTAATTTTTATATAAGTAAATAGTCTAGGCCCTCAGTACTTGAGTGAACTTCTAAACTCCTACGTACCAAATCGATCCCTACGCTCCATGAACGAGAACCTCCTGGTTATTCCAACAACTAATTTAAAACTGGGAGAAAGAGCCTTCTCAGTGGGTGGCCCAATGATATGGAATAGTCTGGAAAGCCACGTCAGAAAGTTACAGAACAATGGCTGCCTTTAAGAAATCTCTCAAGACAGAACTGTTTAAGAGATCCTTGAACCATTAAAGATCATTGACAACACATACCCTCTCCCTTTTTCTTGGAATCATTTTCCAAAGCGCCTTAAAGCATGGAGGATTCCTCTGTGGATTTGCCCGCTGTACAAGACACTTATTACAGATTACAGAAATGTTGGCAGTTGTTTTGATATGAACATGAATATCTCAAAAT
>BMAT01009022.1:257704-276707 GCA_019649035.1 Elysia marginata
CCCCCCCCCCCCCCCAGGGAGAGTTATCGCCGCAGCAGAGCTGAAGAAAGGCTTACAACTGAAGAGGTGTTGACATACATTGCTGTAAGTTCATAAAACTCTAATACACAGAGTATTCACAAATTCTCGGAAAATATGTTGGTGAAATTTTATCAGCTAGTTTCTGCATATACAGGGATTCCAAATCTCTAGGGGTTTTTTTTTGTTTGTTTGTTTTTTTAATCCATTAATTGTTAATCGAACGCGTACTAATTGTGTCTATGACTTCTGTTTTATGTGAGATGCAAGGCTTTGACTCCCTTCACCTTTTTTTTTAAATCAATAGGCATCCCTGTGTATATAATATTGTGCGCTCCTTTAAGTGCAATGGAGTTCAGATAACTCAAACCTTGATAATTCAAATGCTTCATTAACTTCCAACTACATTAGCGATCTTTTTTCTCTTAATAAGTTATACAATTGGTCAAAATAGGTTAATTCGAAGTTAACTCCATTAAGGCTCAAATAAGTATCTGGACTGGTGTATATTTTCTTTCCTTTCTAGTACATCCTGAAACATGTGACAAATTGGAGTGTAGCAGTGACAGCATCCAATCTGAGGTCCAAACTTGAGAAAGACAGTCGCAGGAGAGTGGAAAGGTCCATGTTGCAGCTAGAAGTAAGACAAAATTATATATATCATAAAAATATCAATACATTGAGAAGAGGTTACAATTCTCATTGAGCAAGCTTGGTAGAAAGCATTTAAACAACTGTGGACTCTTTTCTACAGTAAAGGATATGATACATAGCAAGGGGACCAAAAAAATTCAAATTGTTCAAATTCTTGCTTTTTTAATTTCATTTGATAGAGCTAACCTTTCTGTACAAAAAACTTTTTAAAGTATCAAAATCCCTTCATAAATAAAAAAGTTATGTCCATTTTACTGACGTGAAACCTAGGAAATTTTTTGGACAATCATTTACAAAGAGATAGAGCAAAAAAAGAGCAAGACGGCAGTACATGTTTGATCAGAAAATGAAGGTTAAAAATTCATAACTTTTTTTATTTTCAAAGCTATTGGTACAAAACTTGGGGATTTTATAGATTTTAGGGTGGGGATTTCGAAAAAATTATTGAAATTTGTCTGTCGCAATTACTTACTGGAGTACATGATGTAATATTATGTAACTTCCGCACATATCGGTGTATAATTAAATAACAAGGCATATCTCCTTCATTTTTCAAGCTATGAACTTGAAATTTTGTAGGTAAATCTTTCTTGGAGTGAAGATTTTAAAAATATTGCATATTAAATGTCGAGAGGGATTTTTTCAAATTTTGTTTTACAAACACTATCCTCTTATTGCATAATATTTCAAAGATAAAAGGGAAACACGACACAGCCCAGCCATTAATTCAGCTGCTAGAAACAATAAGTGATTGGGTAGATAAAAGGATGAGGATTATGAAGTTATTATAAAAAACTGTCTCTAGAGGAGAGTGTCATGATGTCATTTAACATTATGTAATGCAAATCTTATCATGTTATGCAACCAAGCTGTTTGTCATTGCAAAAAGAAGAAAAAAGCAATGACTTTTTCTCCCTTGCTTTTAGAGGCAAAATGGTTGAAATTCAAGGATGAATCTTTTTGTCACAACCTCGTTTCCTTTATGCTCTTGTAGATTATTATGTACATTTTCTAATATCTTCATGGCACAGACACCATTATGCAACATTACACAATAAAGACAGCCAGTTTTTACCCCTGTTTCAATTACAATGTATTTGTAGTCCTACCGGTATCTACATTTGTTTTAAATATTATTGCCAAGGTTTTAAAATATGAAAAAGATTCCTTTTTCCTTTCACGTATAAAAATGTTTTACATACAATCAGCAACTAGCTATATCATTATCAAGAGTTCAAACCTCATCATACCTCTGATATGAATTGATTAAGAAAAACAAATTTAGGGGGGCTATTTTTTTCTTGATTCTCTACCTGTATTTCCAGCCTTATCAGAAAATAAATTCTGTTCTTCAGTTTTAACTTATTCCAAATGCATCCAATAGACTGTTGGTTTAAATCAACAAATGGCATCATTCATGTTTTTTTTTTTTTAGTTAAAAAAGCACAGAAATAGATCTAGTAATGGAAAACATCCACTTGCGTAGATCTCTAGACTTAAGCTCCAAGACATAGTAATAATGCCAGCTAAAGAGAAGAAAACGTAACATTTCAAAAGAAAAAGGACGGAATAGCGTTGTTTTTCTTTTTATTGTACATTTACTTTAAGGTCGGGCATACAATGATGAAGAAATGCTCTTTGCGCTGGGCCCAATGTTATCGTTGGGAAAAACTAGATCTATCACAGTTGCATTGGGCAGATCGAGCAACCTTGGTGACATTAATACTGAAAAGAAAATGTTTTCTTTAAAATAGCCATAACTTTCTTTGAGACAAATTGAAATAAGCTTTAAACATGTGAACAATTCTTGAGTTCTATATCTTTTCCAGTTCCAATTTAAATATTTTGCGGTGAGCAGAAAATGCGCAATTCATTAGGCTTAGAATCTATCGGTACCCTACTAAAAGGTGCATGAAGTGCAATCGGACGAACTTGACCCCTGAACTCGCGAGAGTTCACGTCAATATTCTCTAATGTGACCAATGAAAAAGCGGGATTACTTCAGCACACCGCCATCTTGTGATAACCGGCGTCCTTCACCTGCCTGCTTGAGTGGGTAAGGGGCTTGACTCCTGAGCACCGATTCCTTAGACCTAGAGTCGGGATTCGCCGATCGCATTTCACCATTTTTCTTGCGTTTAAAATGCCGCTATTTATAAACTACCGCATCGATTTGCATATTCTATACATATTAATAAACAAGAGCTTTCCTAGAATGCAGCTCAAAGTATCCTCGGAGTGAACGGACCATAGGAAACGAAACAACGGTCTTCAACTTTACGAACTCATATCTCGGCTTCTATGAACCGCATATTGTAAACAAAACAACCACGTGAAAGATCGGCATTTCATCTGAATGTATGCCAAGTTTCATAACAATCCGACGATGTTTAGTAGGTCAAACTACTTGGTGAACACAACACCCGTAAAAAGTATGTAACGCGAGAACGCTGCCTGCTTGTCCAAGCCAGCGGGGCTGTCTGGTCGCGTTGCTATGATACATGAAGTGCCTCAATTTGTAACTGATATTAGGTGTTTTCAGTTTTTAAAAACGAATTTTGGTTATGGCAATGCAATGCCCTACTACTATCAATTGTCTATGATGTTAATTTTTACCCTAAAATTTTGAAAGAATGGTCTTTATGGATTGGTATATTTTCTTTCAGGAATTGGCTAACAGAGCAAGCAAACCTGAGGCTTCCCCAGGCATATCTAGTCGTATCCCTCTGTTTTATGCAGTAAACGTTCCGACTGTATGGACAATTCAGGTAGCTGCAAATTCTCATAGCTCTCTGTCTCAGTTTGTACACATGCTCATGCTTAATGATTAAATAAGAATGAGATTATATGTATGCCTGTCTCTTTTTTTCTCTTCTTTAAAAATGCGTTTTTTTTTAATACAGCTAGTAAAAAACAATGAATTAATGTTGAATTTTTTAACCACAGAAATAGGTGACTATGACATCATCAGAAAAATTTACTACTTTTTGAAGTTCATGTCATTGCATGTGGCTGAAAAAATGTGTTATTTTTTCACAGTGTCATGACTCATGACTAATTGAATTTTTCTGCTCAAAATGTGATGATCTGTTAGAATCTGAGTACCCATTTCAAGCAGAATGAAGTGACTTAATTTCAGCCATGAAATATTCTACTCAATGCTAAATTCTGACATGGTATCATATTTGACCTTTAGTCACAGGCTTATATACATGCAAGGATGAAGTCTATAGAGGCAGCGGCTAAAATAATCAAAGAAAATCATCACTAGCTTTGCCTAGGAACCATGTCCTCTTTATTAACACTTTGAATTTTAAAGTTTTTGTTCATTAGCAAGAGATTTTAATTAAGAGGTTTCCAGTTGTTTTTTTCTTTACATACCATTGTTTATTGTTTTGTTATGTTTTTATTTTTTTATTGAGAAGATCTTTATGGTATACAACATCCTCAGAGAGATCTTGCCTCCTTGCTGTTGTCCCTTGGGCTTACTGGGGAAGCTCTGGATGTCTTCGAGAAACTGGAAATGTGGGAGGATGCCATTGCATGCTATCAGAGAATGGGCAAATTGGAGAAGGTATTTAAAAAATCACAATTTTTTGTTGTATTATAAATCGGGAGCAGGACTCTCTTTTTCCTCACTTCAAAACAAGTCTCGTTTATTTTTCTATCAATGCAAAGTTAATAATCTCCAAACTAACTGACAATAAAGTATTTAGCTGTTAATTCGTTTTAGAACTTTGTTGCCGAAAGAGAGGAATTTCAATAGGCCATAGCTTTTGAAAAGGAACTCTTTTTAGTATACACATTCTAACCTTTAACATTTAAACTGTGCAAAATTTTCTGATTGTTGTTTTCTAGAGTTTAACCACATATAATAACAATTAAGCAAAACGTTTTTAAAACATCCAGACAAAACAACAAGCAGTTTGTACCTTATTTATGGAAAATCCAAAATTTTAATGAATTCAAATACCGGTAGCAGGTTACTTTTAATTAGAATCATAGTCAATGATTTTTAAAGAAGATATTTTTTATTATCTTTTTATACAAATATTTGAATATCCATAAGTGTAGAGTGACTGAAAAAGTTTTGAAAACGATGAATATATTATGTAAGAGTTTAGCTGCGCCATGGAAGAGTAAAAGATTGACACTGTTTAATTAAGAGATTTAGAGATGCCCTTTGAATGTATTGCTGGATAAAATTTGTTCTATCTAATTGAAATGTCATGCTTTTATATTATACCACTTTAAAAAGAAATAATCAATTCATGGTTATTGAAAGCATCATTTTTTTTTTTCAAAAAATCAAATGTAATTTAAATGCATGGTACAGAAAACTGTATTTTATCTATATTATACATTTTGAATGATGATTAGAGTAATAGTAACTTTGATATCCTAAGTTTACCTAATACAACGTAACTAATGTGCATGAGGTTGATAATATGAAAATGTTTGACTTTTTGTGACAGTGGAGTCCAGACAACTTGAACATGGGTAATTTGAATATTCAGATAACGGATTTTCTTTTTCTTTTATAATGTTTACCAATGATTCAACTTTTTGATAATTCAAAGTTGAATTCTGCACCCTTGTGGCAAAGTTTTCAGATTACTGATATTTACTATTTGGGTGAAATTATTCATGATCCTTTATAATCACAATACTGTGGATCCATTTTTTTTAAAAATTTTTTTTTTCCCCGTACTTAGGCTGAGTTTGTGATCAGGCAGCGTCTGGCTGTCGAGGAGACACCAGCTCTACTTTGCTTCCTGGGAGATGTAACGCGTAACATTGAGCACTATCAACGCGCTTGGGAGCTCTCCAATCACCGGAATGCACGGGCAATGCGCTGCATGGGGTACATCTACTTTCAGGAGAAAAACGTAAATCCTTTGAGACTATATTAAATTGCTTTCTAGTAATGTGAATAAAATGTGTATTATGCATAAATTACAACAAATTAATATCTAAATAATGGCCTTCTTTCCAAAAATTGGAAACGTTAGAGACACTTGTATTGACTAGAGGGGGGGNNNNTTTATATCTGATTTAACCTTTTATGTCCTGACGGGACTTAGAAATAAAACTATTACAAACCGTCAACAAAACTATCTAAATTCGATTTAAATGGCTTATTGATTGAGCCTGCCAACTTCTTTATTTCAGAGTGGAGAGATATTTCAACCAATCATATTTTTTAGCAAAGACGTTACAGTTGGTGGTATGCTTTCAAATTCAGCCCAACAATTTTGTAACTGGATCCGTGTAAATGACCGCATCCTCTTTATATTACTAGTCAAATTTCTTTGTAATCAATGAAAGGGCACATCATGGAAAATCATAAGTGTAGAATGTTGAAATCTGAAACTCTTCCATAGAAATGCTACTGCCGACAAAGGCCTTAGTTTTGTATAAAAAAAAAATCTTCAATTTTGACGGTTCTTTGTTCACACAGAGTTAATTTAAAGTGGGTAAAAGAGCGCTTAGATTGTCTATTTGCTTTTGCTCACTCTTCAGCCACAGCAGTGTACTACGTAGACTGAAAGTACGAGGCAGGAGCACAACAAACACACTTGTGGATGCTTCATTTGATAATTCAGGTTGTGGTCCTCAAAAAAATTCACTATTTGTTCGTGCTACATCATGTAGTTTAGGTAGGAGATAATTTCTAGAGCATCTGATGCTGGTTTGGTTGGTTGTTTGAATTTTAACGTCTCTTTTCAACTACAAGGTTATATCAGAGACGGAGCTTGGGACAATTGAAAGCATGCTGCCACTTTGTGATGTAGGGAGCGCTGCATACACCATACCCAGTCATATTATCCTGACACCAGGCCGACCAGACTTAGCACTAAATCCATAATGCCAGACACCAGGCGGATCAGCTACTAATACCAATTTTAAAGTCCTGGGTTTGACTCGGCCGGGGATTGAACCTGTACCTCCCGATCTCTGAGCGAGTGTCTTTACCGCAAGGCCACAGAGCCGGTCGCATCTGATGCTATGGCTAGTTGTTATAAAGCCACAGAGAGAGGGAGAGGAAGGGAGAGAGAGGTGGGGCATGTATTGGTGAAACTCAAGTCAAGAAAATAACGTTATCGAGACAGAAACCAATTAGTAACTGCTTGTTTGCATTGGTTTTTTTTTTACAGTTTGAAAAAGCTTTGGAGTGTTTCTCAGCATCTCTGGAGAAGAATTCTTTACAGGTAATATTTAAGTGTATGTTTTGTTATGCTTGAGCTAATAATGGGTTATAAAATGTTTTCTGTATTTGATTTTAAGAAAAAACATATAGAGTCCTATTTTTTTTATTATAAATTTAAATGAAGGCAAGAGTATGGTTCAAATTTTGTTTGGTTTTCTTTTTAGCCATTTTATATGTTGCTTCTTTTTTTTTTAAGTCATGGCTAAAGCTAAGTTCAAAGCCGCAATCCTGGTCTTAGTTTTTGACATATCAACCCATTTTTAATACATGAGCTCTATCCTTAATTAATTTGGTTCTTTCTCAATTACTGAAAGGTTCCAGTGTGGTTTACTTACGGCTGTGCTGCCATGGCTTGCCAAAAGTTTGATCTGGGAGTGAAAGGTTTCCGCAAATGTGTGGTCATTGATTATGATGTGAGTTACGAGTCTAGGATTTTTTATCCTTTCCTCTTCCTACTTCATGATTAGGCAGACAAATACCATTTAGATCAAAGCTGTATTTGATTTAAACGTAAATTAAATTTTTTTAACTGTTGACTTTAGGCGTCATCAAATGTTGATTTCATTATTATGATATAGTGTAGTTCTTTAAGATATATATTTTCTTTCTTATCAAAGTAAGATCAGAATGGTGTTATCATATTATCAATAGAACTACGAGTTTGATGTTTTTACCCTAATAAATTATCTTAATAAATCTGTAAACAGTTTTTAAACAAAAGCTCACATAAAATCTGTTAGTTTTTTCCCCTGTAATCTTGATTACTATGGAGTCTACACAAACCACTTTCTATTGCAGAATTTCGAAGCCTGGGCCAATCTTGCGACCTGTTATACAAGGTTGAAAGAGAAGTGAGTTGTACTTATAGGTTTTAAAAGTTGTTGTGTTTTTTTTTCCCCGTTGGAATTACATGTAAGAAAGGAGTGTATTAAATCCTTTTTTTTTTTAACTCTCTTTCATTTAATGACTTTTTCTCATTTTTTAATTCATTTTGTGTAAAAATGAGAAATTTTTATGCTTTATGATAAAGTTTAACCATTTACTTTCAGTAAAAAACCAAACTTCATAATAAAAATGAAAAAATATACAGAGAAAAGAGCTTTTAAATAAATGTATTGTTATCAGAAAAATATTTTCGATTTTCCCCCTAGTTGGCCTTCTGAGGGTTAAAGGAGCCTGTGGTTGTATTAGAAGTGCTACAAAAACTTACAGCTAGACTTATTTACTTGAAATGCTACATTTTTGTACTGTTTGCTCACATTAAATACTGGCCTGCTCTTGTACTGTCTTTTTTTTTGTTTCCACAGACACAAAGCATTTTCTACCCTCCAAGATGCAATTAAATGCAACTATGAGAACTGGAGACTCTGGGAAAACAGTTTGATTGTGAGCAATTTAGGTCAAATTTTTACTTCAATTTCAAACAGTAGAGCTTCATTTTGTTCTGTTTTATGCAAGAATATCAAGGGTACAAGTGTTTTGGTTTATGATTTTCTAGGTGTATCGAAGAAATTTTATAAGTGATAAGAAAGATAATGAATGGTCACAAACTATGTTTCTGTAACTGCTGCAGCAAAACTAAGTGGAAGTGGACATTGGACAAAGGGGGTCACTGATGTCAGATTGTATGCCAAGTGAAATGGATTAAGGGCATGTAGATGGTTAATGGTATATAAATTTAACTAAAAGAACAAACATAAAAATAAAATGAGATGCTCAAGATTTAGCTGTTTCATAATTAACACATTTTTTAAATGATGTAATTTTTATGCATAATCTAGGCAAGTTTTAAACAAATTTCAGTTTTTACTTGCAGTTTCTTTGATAGCTTTAACCATATATGAATTGATGTAATTTTTTTTTATACTTCATTTATTGACTAGCAAAATTTTGATGCCTATAAGGCTATACATTTTGTTTTTTTTTTCTTGTGAAGACCTTTTAGTTTTAAGTGTCGTTTAAAAAATGAGATCCTTATTTTCTATATAGAGCATGTCACATATTACTTTACATTGAAGAATATGGAGTAGTTTTGTTAGAACCACAGCTTTAACTGTATTGGTACATTGCGTTTTTCTTACATTTTTTTCTGACCTTAGATTGGCACAGATTGTGGCGAGTTTGAGCATGTAATAAGATCGTACCATCGCTTGTTAGACCTGAAGGAAAAATACAATGATGCCGAGGTACAAGAGATATTTAAGTGTCTTCTTTTTCAATCCCTGAAACCTTATTGGGCTTATCAAAAATTTTACTCACCAAATTTCTATTTCATGATATTTACACGAGGATCAGGGATGCAAGTTTTCCGATTTTTGCAGGAATTCCAATTTTTTAGCAGTAATCTTTAGCCCGAAGAGCAAGAAATTTGAAAATAGTTAAGACTCTACTATTAAAGAAAATCAAACATTTCTTATGGGTTGAACAGCTGTATAGACCCACCCTAATGCAGAGTTGAATTTACCTTTTTTTTTGTAGATATATCAAAGATTTTATAGGGGCAGCTATTGGTTATCAGTGCCAGGTGGAGAACTTTTTGGGGAAGTGTTTAAATTTTCCTGCTTTTTGTGCATAAGGCGCTTGCATCTCTTAAGGATTTATCATCAACAAGAAAAAGGTACAGGTATTTTTTTCTAAAGGATTATATACCGTGCAACCAGTCTGAATAAGCTGGATGTCACAATTTTCTCATTCGAAGGCGTTGAACAATGGGTTTTTACGATTTCTATATGTAAAAAGTTGATTGAAATTATTCTAGTTTAAGAGAAAAGCAATTTTTACATGTATTTTTTCTAATTTGGATTTATGATATATGATATGGCTTACGGGTGATTGTTGCCATGGCATATGTACCAGATCATATGTGTAGTGTTCCCGTAAAATGAATCTAGATGCAAAATTTTGACATCAAGAGGTACTCTGGAAATCTAGAATAAAGACTTTGAAAAATGTATATGAAAACAGGTTATCGTCAGATTGGAGATGTGGTCTTCATTGTGGGGTTTCCAGTGTATGTACATTGTTTAAAAGCTCTGCCTAAGTGAAAAATATTTTGCCTGAGCTATTGCATTTAGCAGATTAAAGATAAGTGAGACCCATTCTCAACAAAATGACCAATTAAAGGTTTTATCTGACAAAAGATTTATAAAGATCACAAATAGTCCTCTTTTTTCTGCCATCATTTCAGTGGTTATATGGGTGTATTTGATGGAGTAAATCATAAACTTTCAATAAATAGGCCTACTAAGAAATATTTGAAACTTTAAGTAAAGATTTTTTAATACTTCAAAGAAAATGTCTTAATTTGTACATTAAAGCAACTCGATACGTTTTTGGGGAGTCCTACATGTAATGACTTTATCAAGATGTAATAAAACAGTTTGAAAGTGGCATTTTCTTCCTTTTTTAAAAAATAATTATCAATCAGCTTTAATGGTAATTTTAACTTGATGCATGTGAAAAAAAACCCAAAAGAATAATGTTTGAAAGAATTTTATTGTAGTGCCATTTGCAACTTTCCTTAACGATAAATTGCAAATACATGGAACCTTAATTTTATTTTTAGATGGTTCATTGCTAAGTGATGTATGCCCAAATAAAAACTTGCGTTTTTTTTTTTTTTTCACTTTTCAGATTCTTGGTATTCTTACTAGAGCTGTGATAGAGAAAATCCCTGACGTCAGAGGAATTTCTGCAGAAAGATTATGGGGAAAACTGACTGAGCTTTTTGGAAGAGTCACTTCTCAAGTATGGCCTGAACAGTTCTACAGGGATCCAAGTTTTCCAATTTTTGCAGGAATTCCGATTTTTTTTAGCAGTTTTCTTTAGCTGAAAAAGCAGGAAAACTTGAAAAAATTATTACCTAAATGTTAAGAAAACATCCTAAATTATGAGCCTTAGAAATTCAAGCATTTCTTTTTAGTTGTACAGCTGTGGAGGCACTAGTACAGAATTGTATCAATCTCTTTAAATTGGTCCATTTAAAGTTCTATATGGGCACCAACAGAGTGTAAAATTTTCCTGCTTTTTGAGCATGAGCCGCTTGCATCCCTGGTTCCATTACTCTCATTTTATATACCTTGGCCTTTTAACTTCTTAGATGGTTGATAAACAATGACTGTACCGCTTATTGGCAGCGACAGCAAGGTTGTGTTTGGAGAAATTTATATATATTTTCATGATTCCATGAAAGATCTTTTGCTCTGTCAAGATACACTTTCTCAGTTACTTCTATTTTTAGTTTTACCAATTTTAAAAAGTCTGTACATATTTGTTAATTCGTTGCTCACAAGCGAATTTTTTTTCCTGATGTATGAAACAGGTAACAAGTGATGGTGATGTTTGGGCCAGCTATGCAAAGCTTTATTCTCATCAAATTGGAGATAAAGAACCTGATATGGAAAAAGTAAGTTTACTTTGTTGCATGTTGATTTTCTTAAAAGTCCACCATGTTCTTTGAGTTTATGAAAAGTATCAGAATGTAGTTTTCATAATACTTTTAATAAATAAACTCTTGCACAGTATATGTCTCTTCAGTATACTTTTATTTTGATAGAAATCTGTTTTTTTCTTTCTTTTTTTTACGCAAGTACATAGGGACCTCCTTATCAGGAAATGTTAAGAGATGACAATTTTTTCACAATTTGCCAGGTTTCCTGATTGGCCGGGCTACCTGAAATTTTGATTTTAACCTCAACCATACATGTAATTATAATAACATCGGTATTTTTTGCAGGGTGTGAATTCATGACATATCTGAGAGATCTATCTAAGATTAAAAGTAGAAAAGAAAATCTTCATCATTTTGAAAACACTGTAGCCAGGATTCAGACCTTCCTTCAGTCAGAATTACAAAGGTTGTATTGCACAATCATGTTATTTAAACATGTAGCTTTATTAAGGTAGGATAGGTCAGTAGCTGTCATAAGCTTGTTTGCAAAGCGCTTTGCAGGGATGCTTCTTTATTTCTGGATAGAAACATGGTGGCGAGCAATAATAACTAATGCGACAGTAGCCTACTAGCCTGCTTCTTAAGGACTTACATATAAATGTAGGCCACAGATTTCATTGATTTCCAAGAGTCATACATTAGTATTCTCAAAAAAAAATTTTTTTTCTTTCTGTTTTGTTTTCTTAATATGCATGTAAATTTGATAAAAGCCTCCTGATTTACCGGGTCTTTCTTCCCAATTAATAGAGTAATGCATTTAGAAAAAATTATGTTCCTTTCAAATCGTTCCCGATTTCCCGGACTACCCGCTAATCAGGGTTCACGATTTTGAGGTCCCACTGTGTTTACATTTAACCTTAATAATTTATCATGTGGATAATTGTTTTAGTGCATTTAATTTTTTTTTGCTTTTTAGGCTGTAACATTTCAACAGAAAGCATTGAGATGCTTCACCCAAAAAGCAGATTGGGAAAAGGACAAAGATGTGTGCAAAAATGTTGCAGAAAAAACCATCAACCTCATAGAAAGTAAGCCCCATGTAATGCCACGAGGATAATTTTAATAACATGTGTGTCATAACGTAGCAGTTATATTTCACAGCTTTTTTCATGCACTACAGCTGATATTATTCTTTCCAACCTCTTAAAAATTCAAAGCAAGTGACCTACTTTAAAAAAAAACTTATAAGCTGAAATTATTTGTAAAAAAACATGTACAATTATTTTGTGCATTGAAAAACAGATAAAATCATTTAGTATGAGAAATGTTTGATGAAGGAAGATATTATAAACATTGTAGAAAAGATACAGGCTTTTTTTTATAATATGAACCATTTACAGTATTGTTTGATATCTTTTTCATCCCTTTTTATTTGACAATATAATCATAGAATATTTTTTTTTGTCTTCTTTTGCACCAGCGCAAATTCAGTTATGTGCAGATAAAACTGCCCAGGAGACACTGAAAATTTTACCAGCATCCAAACTTATGCTCAGAGGAACCCTTGTCAAAATCCAGGTACAAACTGCACTCCTGATGGCCAGGTGCCCTTTATCTTTAAAAAAGATACAAGGAAGGCAAATTAAAGTTATTCTTTATTGTCACTCCTTCCAAAATTTCATTTCTCAACCATTTCACCTACATGAACACAATTACTTTCAAAATATTTCATGAAAAATCTTTGACTACTTACACAGAAAACGTATTTGTATGTTGTTTTAAAATATATTTTACATTATTTGTTGTTAGTAGATTTTACCAATGACCTAGGCCGAGTAGAGTGAAGCTCTACAAGCCTAGATTACACATAATACATGTATATATTCCATTAAATTTTATTTTTGTTGATTTTTTTTTTACATGGAAATTAAAAATTTTTTTTAAACAGTTTAAGGTGTACAGTGTAGTCGACTTAACCCAAACTCTGATAACTCAAAATTATGGATAACTTGAATGTGTTTTAGGATTCCAACTGGTGTTTATTTCTTTCGTCAAGTATTTTTTGACTCAAAGTTCTGATATTTGAAACTGAATCAGCTTTTCTTCAGCTTTTCTAAGAGGACTGCACTGTGCTTGTGCTCATCATAGCTAAAAATGCAGCTCAGCCCAATTCTCAACTAGTCTGAAGTAAATTTCCTTGATTCACTCTTAACAGAAGCAATATACAGACCCAATAACCCAAGAGCTGGATCCAGATGTTTCTGAGATGTGTGAAGCTTTGGACTCAGCACTGAGCAACCTTGTAGCCAAAATTGATGCAGCAAAAGCTGGAGTGTGACCAAACAATTTTTGGTTGGTTGCACACTATGTTGAAATAAGAATTAAACACAAAATGTATCAAGGAGCTTTTTTGTTGCTTTGACAGAGTGATTCGGGTGTGATTTGTTGAATTGTTCTGTTTTGTAGACAGTTTATTTTTGATATTTCATTTTCTGTATTTTGTCACTGCTGATATGTTTGGTGCTCCAGGTAAACCATTTTAGATGATGACGCAAAAATGTTCAGAGATATAAGCCTATAGAGTGAGATTATGCTTACTCTATCAATTTTGTGACTTTATAGAAAAGTGCAGACTCCCACTTCTTAAAAGTCAATTGGACGGAGGTTAATGAATGCATTCAAAAGGCAAAGTATTTAATTTTCATTTTTAGTGATTCAATCTTTCTTAATGATACCTAATCCCTACACTTGAATGCAATTTTCTGCATCCTTACTTTTCCTACCCTGTCACTGTCACTTTAAAAAAAGGCATATCGTGTGAAGTGCCGGAGATAATTACAGTGGAATCCTGATAAAGTCAACACCTCGGGACGGCAAAAATGTGTTGACTTTAAGCAAGAGTTGACTTTAACCATTACAAAGATATAAAGAAATACAAAATCGGACTGCAAAACAGAGTTGACTTTAAGCGTTTCCCTTAAGTTAAAGGTGTTGACTTTAGGCGGATTCCATTGTAACTCAAATAAAGAGATAGTACTCAGGAAATGTTCCACCACCAATAACATTGATTGTTTGAATATAGAACATTTGACCAAAGTGGAGGGTTATTGAAGAAGCCACAAACTTAGTCAAGTTTTGAATGCTTGATTGCTAAGGTGTACATTTTAAACCATTGGATTTATCATCAATAGGAGTTATGAAAACTCTGTTAACCTTATCTGGCACTTGATTTGTATAGCCTGATCTGACAAGACAAAGCTGGAGTCCACATAGACCCCATCCCTCTTATACAGTATCTCTGTATTATTCTTATTTGGGGAGGGGGTCCAGGCAGACCAGAGTAATGCCAGATGCTCAAAAACCAGAACTGTTGTTTTGAAGGGGGTCGGCACGGCCTCAACTAATGCCAAATCAAACAATTTGAGGTACACACTTTGGGACTTGAACCCTAACACTTCAAATGAGATGAAATTTTATGTGAGTGTTAAAGGGTCCAAATGAGGAGGATAGATGAAATTTCAAGGAAAAGTGTGTAAAATAAAAAAACAGAAGAATTCAAAATCATGTCAATTACAATGTAGTCCAGATAATTCAAACCTGGATACACGTAATTGGTGAAAAAATTCAGACTACCAATTTTATCCCTCTTATGTAATGTATCTTGAACGTAAAATTGTGCTCGTTTGGTGTTAGAAATATCTAGACTGAACTGTATTTTGGTTCTTATCACAACCAAACAAAAATTGAAAACTGCCAAAAATCTTTTTTGACTCATAAGTCTCCAGCCTTCAAGATACTGTTGTATCGCCTCTTCACTGTTTCTGCCTAATAAAGAATCCTAGAGGACTTTAGAACTACGAGATGAAATCCACCAAGTCGTTGCCCCTCATTGACCCATAGATCAGGCATACCATTTAGTATGGCAAAGTTTGCTCCCTTTTCGAAGCATTATGGCATTAGCCATAGTGTATTATTTCAAAGAATGAAACCCTTTAACCCTGGAGTTTCAGTTGTATCATTCATTTTTTTTTAATCTGGTGAAATTAGAGATAAATGAAGAGGCAAAAAAGGAAGATAGAGGCGGGGGGGGGGGGGGGGGGGGTGATGTGGACTCTAAAAACTCTCCAGCCTGAGATCAAAGTGAAGATAGTACTAGTAGATGTAGAAGCTTTAACTTGTCTTGCAGGAAAAAGCAATGTTGACTTACAACAGAGAATCACTTTAGCTTAAACTCATTGTAAAATTAAACAAAGGATAAAAATTATAAACAAAAATAAAATGGGACTGCCACAAGAGGCTGACTCTCAGCAAGTAAGTGGTTTCTTTAACTTGGTGTTGACTTTAACCAAACTTGATTGTACAAGCACTACAGTCTACACCAAATTAAAACTGTGAATTTGGAGGCTCTTAGTTATGATAGTGACTTATTCGTTCTCATTTATATTAAAGTGCACACAGACAAGTCTTTTTGAATATTTACAATAAATTTAGTCAAAAAATTAGCCCTCGCTTGCTCATCAATGTATTGTATCAATTGGGGATATTTCTTGGCTCACAAAAATTTTCGATGGAGAAAAACACTATTTCAACCTGCAATTTGCGAATGATACAACAGTCTGGATGGTTAAGAACTTAAATAATTGCTAACGCATCTGGGTTGGCATTGCGTGAAAACTCCACCATGCTAAAGGTATGAATACAGTTGAATATTGATAAAATCAATGCAACGGGACTGAAAATTTTTTTTGCTTTAACTTTAAGAAAAAAGTTGACTCTAGTCAAACTATTACAAAAACTTAATGTATAAAGATATGCAAAATGGGACTGGCTAACAGAGTTGATTGTAAGCAAGGGTTTTCCTTATGTAACAGGTGCTGACTATTTAAGTGGATTCCACTGCGTCAAACAATAATGGCACTGATACAACTTTACTCAATTATTACTTTCTAAACCCCGTCTGATTTTGCGAAAATTCTCACACATATTAATCTATGGGGAGAATAAAATGACCAAAACAATATAAATTTGGTGTGAACGTCAGAGAAACATTGAGATGGATGGGTTGTAAAGGAAGATTTCCAATTAAGAACGTGTAACAATGTATCTCATTCATACAGTTCACTGGGCCAATCAATGTCGCAGATATCTGAGACAAGAACTCAAGGGTCACCACATATCACACCCACAAACGAATGGTATGGAGTTGCAGAAAAGAGAAAGACATTGCTGTGATATTCGCTCGTGAAGTCCTTGTAAGTGACAAGGCTAAAAATTATACATGTATATGAGACTAGAGCGAGAAACTGGCTTCAGATGGCTTGCGAGTTGCAGAGACACGAGAGAATTGGTTTAACGCCATCTTGAAGCGTCTCTCCATCTGTGCACTCTTTAATAACTTTAAGGTGAAGGTTTTAGTGCTAAATCACAACATTCCTTTATGGAACATTGAAAGAGAGACAATCTTAATTTTTATTTCCATCTCAATAATGATTCTACGAGTTGATTACTTACCTTGATAAAGAAGGGAATGAAACTGCCTTCATTACCAGCATTAGATAACGAATAAGAGCTTAGCTGTAACAAAGATCACCCTTAAGCTTAGGAAAAGTAGAGTTGGGGACAGTTGAAAGCAACGTTTTGATGTGTCAGAATTGAAAGATCTCCAAGTTCATAACACATTCTCTATTGCCTTGCGGAATCGCAAACATCTTAAGGAATAAGGAGGCTATGGTTATTGATGGCTTTAATGAAGTCAAGTTGACTCTGGGATACAGAGAGTTAAAGAGAACAGAAAGGATCATACCAGGAACATGGAGAGCAGTTGAAGATAGGAAACATTTCGGTCTCCAAGAAGGAAAGGATCTTTGTTCAGTACATGTATAAATAAAAGAATATGGAGGTAATAAGGTCTGCACGTAAAGATAAGAGAAATTACATAGAAAACCTCACTCAGGAAGCTCTGAATGCAGCAGAGTTAGGAGATGTGAAAAGTGTATATGCCATTACTAAAAAAAACTGAGACCGTGAGAGGGGACAGGGTAATCGACCAAGAAATCCCAGGTAAAGGCAGAGGATGGAAAAAAAAACTTTAGCAGAAGGGAAAAGACAACTGGGTGGATTAAAAGAACACTTTCAGAAGATCTTAAACAGATTGGTGCCAACAGCATTTGCAAATACTAGAAAAGCCGAAGAGGACCTTGAAATCTACATGGTTAACATAGTGGAAGATGTGGGAGAGGCTATACGAAAGTTGAAGTGCGAAAAGGCCCGAGGCGACAATGAAGTTTGTCTTAAGATGCTGAAAGCAGAGGCAGAAGAAATACCGGTTTTCTTGAGAATAATTTTACAGAACACCTGGACAGAAGGAAAGGTATGAGCTTCCTGGAAAAAGGTACTAATACTACTACATGTATCACTAATTTATCAAAGAAAAGCGACTTGGGTGATTGTCGAAACTGGAGAGGCATTACCCTTCTATCTCTTACAAGTAAAGTCTTCTGTAGAATAATTCTCAAACGCATCATACCTGCTGTGAACAATATCCGTAAAGAGCAAGCAGGCTTCAGAAAAGGAGGATCATGCATTGACCACACACTCACACTGCAACAGATGATAGAACAAACAACTGAATGGAATAGTTCTTTCTATTTAGTTTTTCACGGTTTTTGAAAGAGCATTTTATAATTTCCACGAAAAATCTCTATGGAAAATTCCCAAGCATTATGGAATTCCTCAATAAATGGTCCACATGATTGGGAATTTGTATAAAAACTTTGAATGTAGAGTATTGCACTCCAGCCAACTCACAGACCCTTTATCGTGAATACGGGAGTGGAGCAAGAATACATCATCTCACCCATGATGTTCTCTTTAGCATGTGGAATGCCACTATGGACGAACACCAGGGTATTCAATGGACTATTACTTCAGTGTTAGAGGACCTTGACTTCGTTGATGAATTGGGACTTTATATCATAAGCATCAAGATATCCAAGAGAAAACCAAGGACCTATGGGAGATAGCAAGCAGAATAGGACTAAAGGTAAACACTTGAAAAACTTAGGGACTGAGGACAAATACAACAAACACAAACCCCACCACAGTAGAATAGAAACCACTAGAGGAGGTGCGGGACTTTATATATTTGGGCAGTAAGATAGAGTAAAAACAAGGCCTCTCAAGCCTTTGCTCTTTTCAGGCGTATTTGAAAAAAAAAACCATTATCAGGACCCACACCAAGATAAAAATGTTCCGCAGCAATGTACTGTGTACTATTATAAGAAGCCGAGTGCTGGAAAATTACAAAATTTTCGTAACAGAGACAAGAAGTCTTAAAGAATAAAATCCTAAAAGTAAGACATACCGTACTTAATATCTTCTGAACAAACACCATCTCAAATGAAGATCTTAGAGAAAGAGGACTAGAAGCTTTACATACGGTAACAGCAGATAGAAAATTAATGTAACGGTCGGGATATGATTGTAGAAGGCCACAAGAATCCTCTATAAGGCAAGCCCTGCGATGGAGACCTCAGGGACACAGAAGTAAAGGATGTCTAAAAGAGACATGGAGGAGGGCGGTGGAGATGGACCTGAGGAAAGACATCTTCTGCTAGAACACCTCTCGAACCGCAGTGGACTGCTTTAGCGCCAGACGGCTCAGAGAGGATTTGAGTGAGTGAGTATTACTATTATTATTATTATTATTATTATTATTAGTAGTAGTAGTA
>BMAT01009022.1:336481-360388 GCA_019649035.1 Elysia marginata
TTAATAGCCACCTAAAATCAGTTGTATGAAATACTGCATATTGTTATTTTCCGTTGTAGGTCTACATATAATGAAAGAAATGCTGGTACTCTGGCTTGTTTACACACTTGTACTCAATCTTATGTGTTTTTTTTATGTTTCTTTCCTCCACCCAGGCCGTTCTTTGCTGGACGAGGGACTACACCAGAGGCCAGTGAGATCCCAAAGACTCCATCATCCCAGGTCTGTCTCCACCAATCTTTTTTGTTTTCCCTCTTACCTTTTCTTTTTCTTTAACTTATTCTCTCTTGTCTCTCGTCTTCCAATACTCTCACTGCCCAACCTCTGGATCTTTAACTTATTTCTTATTACTGGTAGGAGTTTAAAAAAAATAAAATGGAAAGGGAAGGTTCTTTGACTCGTTCACATAAGCAATTTTGCAACTCACAACAGTGAATTCAGACTTCATCTTTCCTGTCTGTTGTTTATCGGAAGCGAATTTCCTTGGGTTTACTGAACTGGGATACCTGCTTTCACTTTGTCACTCATAAATTGAAGAGAAGTTATCGTTCGTCTATACTTAATGTATTCCCCAGGAAGTCTTCCGCTCACAAGAGGAAACTCCAGTCAGAAGAAGTGATTCTGACCTACACACGGTAAGTCTTTGTGGTATCCACACATAGTCTTCTTTGGTAATTGTTGATACGAGACAGACGGGCATGATCTTTCATGTGGAATTTTTTTTTTCGTCGTAGGTTTTAGACCCTTAGCAGACTTTTGATGTGTCCGAGTCACCAGTTTTGTTTCTGTTGTCTGGTCAAGCAGGCATGGTTACGTCATTTTTCTCATAAGTGTGTGTGTGTGTGTGTGCAGGTGAATGAGCATGTTGTATTGTACAGATTTTATAGAATCTTGCTGTTTTGTGGCAACTTTCTTGGAGAATCACAACCTATAGAAATCCCCTCACCTGCATCGTCTCTCAGTCTGTTGAAGTTAACTTATCACCAGAAAGAACAGGAAGCATTGCAAGGGATGGGATGGTATTGTTATAAAACAAATAGAGGGAAAGGTAATTGAAAATAAAAGGTCAGCTGCGTCCATCCAAAGATCAAGTTGATCATACTGAATACTAAGAGGATGTAGCTATGAACAAAGACATTTTCCCCCCTCATAAGGATACTAATTTTTTTTCTTTATTTAGTCGCATCCAAATTGAAATACAATGGAACCCCTTAATCAAGACCCCTTCCATAAAAAACTACTCTTACTTTAAATTCGAGGACATCCACCTATAATGGTATCATGATTTAACCCCTGAAAAAAGACTCTCCCCCCCCCTCTTATAAGACCTGTTTTTACCAACAATTTTTGAGATCTTACTCTTTAGGGGTTCCACAGTATTCATTTATATTTTTAGAAGATTTATGCAGGCTTGTCAAAGCGAAATAGCATGATGCCTTGAATCGCATGTCATGACTGCAAAGAGGATGGGGATTCTGCTTTCCCGCTGTAACTGTCTGCTTTGCAGTTAACTTAACATCCTGCCTGCTATCTCTATGATCAGCTTTTGCATGGTCCAAGTTTTCTCTGAACAGAGAAGAGCACAGAGCACCCTTATCTGTAACAAAATACTGCACTGACTAGGCAGTTAACAAATCTTTGCTATAAAGTTGTCTGCAGCCAATACAAGAAATCATGGTCATTTTACGTAAGTTACCCAGCCCTTGGTATTAACAAACAAAAAAAAAGCTTTCACAAACAACCAAATATGTGGATGGTCTATGAAAAACAAATTAATGATTCAAATAGCCAGTCTTTGAGGGAAACAAGTTGTTTAGTGTAAGGCAAAGAATTTTACTTTTATTGAAACTTTTTAGCAAAGGTCTTCATTTAATTCATTCATTGCATTGCGAGGGAATAAAAAAAAAGGCTTTCAAAACACCTGTTATTTGATGTTAGCAAAAGTTTTATTGAAAATAAAATCACAAAAACCTTAAATCTTTATAGATCTATTTTTTCTTACGAATGTTTTGTGATCAATTCATTTGAGAATGGTGTTCCAAATAACACATTATATATAGTAATGTTTAGATAAGAAGAGTCCCTGTTTGCCAGCTTCTCTGTTGACAAAACCGGTATTAAGGTAATCTATTTTTTTCTGTTATATAACTCCTTATTTAAAAAAAAAAGGTCATGGATACACTCTTGTTCTTGAAAATTTTTTTTGTTTTAGCTCAAAATCCTAATGTAGTACTTTAAAAAAATTTTATTGCACTTTAACTGTTAGGCCCCCCTGTCACTGTATGTTTAGTGCCCTTGGCCTCGTAAGCATTTTAGTTTTGAATGTGAGTTCAATTTATTTATTACTATACTAGCATACTTTGATTAGGCCATTATTCAAATGAAACGTCTGTTGCATCGTGATTCCGTATTTGTTTTTTATGGCTCGCTCCCTTCATTTTCTGTGCCTTCTGTTTCTCCAAAATTCCAGGCAGTTGTGTCCCAGTTGTGCCAAGAAGTAAGACTCCCCTTAATTTTTGTTTTTGTTTTATATTTAATTATGTTTACTTTTTTTTCCCTTCTCTCTTGTATATATTTTAATATTTTTTATAACATTGTGTCACCACTGTTAGTGATAGTGGGTTTTTTGATAAATAGAAAAGTATGTCCAGAAAAAGTAATTTTGAAAAGAGGGTGGAAAAAGGTAATTTTCAAAGATAAGAGGGTGGAAAAAGGTAATTTTCAAAAGAGGGTGGAAAAAAGGTAATTTTCAAAGAAAAGAGGGTGGAAAAAAGTAGTTTTCAAAAGAGGGTGTTAATTTTTGTTCCTTTTCTTTATACTTGACTCTGTTATGGCTAGTTGGTGGATGATGTAAAACTGCAAAGATAGATGGGGATTTAAATATTGTACATTTTGGACACGCTATTTCAATGTTCATCATTTAGCTTGCTTTGGCTCTATAGTCGCAAGAACAGGTGAAAACTATCTTTTGACATCATAATTGTGCCCCTACATTAGTATTAAAGTGTTTGGGAATCTTATAAAATTGCGAGTTGTAAAAAAGGCCTCGAAAAACTTTGGAAATACTGAAACTCTCAATGAGCCACACAGTATTGCAGTCGTGCCAAAAGTCTAAGACTAAGAGCACAGCAAGTATTGAGATAGACTGAGTTTTCCAGGATTGCTCACCAGAGCAGATGTGACCTGGAAAGTCAGGCTGAGTCCAGAAACATACATCTACAGGCACTATACGCTCTTTCTTCTCGGGCTCCCCTCTTTGTTTGGAACCATACACTTTGTGTTATATTCTTATACTTTTAGTTGTGAGAGATTGTCTTCTAACGGATTAGTTTTTAAAAGAAGATGAAGGATGGGTCTTTAACATAGCATTTCCGATTATTGCATCTTTTAATTGCTTAGTTCTCTTGATATAATCACAAAATCTTTCCTGTGTGCGCTTTAAGTGTCTTTACACAGTGGTGTCCACTTTATTCAATCTCGGATAACTTGAATCTGTTTTAGGATTCAACTTAGTTATTGATTCTGTGATAATTTTGCTTTAACTCCAAATTCCGATATTTTGAATTGAATTTGCTGTTCCCAAAAACTTCGACTTCAGTGGACTGCACTATACATGCAAACACTTTCATATCAATCAATGGTTAACAAAAATCCTCTGTCTTATAACATCTATGTATGCTCTACAGTTTAACTCCAATGTGGTAGTATAGCAAAAATGTGAGGGAATTGACCTGGAAATCTAAAATGCTGGTCATTCAACTGAGGCATGAAGGCTTTGTTCTTTATGATCACAAAATTGTTCCTATGTGTGCTATATTGGTTAAAGTACAAACAAACACTTTTACATCAATGGTAAAAGTCTTCTGTTGTCTTGTATCACGCTCTATAGTTATTAGCTTCAGTGTCATAGTACGTGTAATAACAGAAATGCTAGGAAATGGGAAAGAGAAATATTCTGTGCTGGTTGTTTAAATGAGACACCTTAGCTTTTCCATGAAGAGGAATTGCTGAGATCAGTGTTATTTAGTGTAAATGTTTGATGCTTTTAGTTTGAACCAAGAAACTGCTTCTAAGCTACTTTATAAATATAGATACTTTCCTTTTCTTTGATGTGGTTGTCACATTTTTTAGCCTAACTGTTGGGTGGAGGGATTCTCTACTCTCTTGTTTACCTTTCTCCTTAAGGCCTATATTTGTTATGTGCTAACATTACGGGACTGCTTATAAATTATTGGGGGGGGGGGGGGATTACATTCTATTGATAAATATACCTTGATGCGATGTGATAGGGTTATTAAATTTGGCTGTTACTCATAAATGAGAATGATTCACATAAGAACCAAACCTTCCTTTCAGTATAAAATGCACCACAATGGTTGATGGCATGCTTTTAGATCCTTTTTATTTCAATCTCTTTGATGCAAATATAAGATTCTTTTCAAAATGCAAACTTACCTTTGATTTTTGTCTGTATCTGAAACTCTTGGTTATCTTGAATAAATAATTTCCTGGTGTAAAGCAATGTATGGGATGGGAATGGATTACTGATTAGATACTTACTTTCTTTACTCGTAGCTGCACTTGTTAACATTTCATTTCCATGCATGCCTTCTTCCCTTGACCCACAAAAAAACTCTTTCGCCCTATCCTTACCTTCCCACCTGCCCTTATTTGATATTTTTTCCTCCACTGCCCTTTATCTGCATGCCATGTTATTTCTTGGGGTTGCATCTTACAATTTTTTCTGGACAATTTAACTCCAAATGCATGTAAAGCATCAGGCATCAGACTTTGATGGGTCTGAAAGTAGTGCCGGAGAGCAACATAGCTCCCCTCACCGTCACAACCCCTCTCCTCATCATCATCATCAAAAGAAACCGGGGACCTTCCAGCACCCCACTGCCCCACCTCCTTATGTAAGGGGTCCCCATAAGTGCCACCACCACCGTCACCATAGACAGTCCCAGCCCGACCCCCACTCCTTGTCCTGGCCTCAATCTGACTTCTGGTCCAAACCGCAGCAGCAGCACGCCACGGCCACGAAGGCAAGCGGTCCACAATCCCAGCCCCAGTCCCCGTCCAGGCCTTGGTACCAGTCTCCTATCCACCTGGTACGCCCCAAGAGCAAGGACCTGGTGCGCGGGCACGTCCGTAGCACTTCCTACAGGGAGAAGAAGTCGCACGCCGGTCACGAGGAGATGGTCTCCCCGCAGAGAAAGTCCTCCAGGCGGAACAGTCTTGGCGAGGACAAAGGCTTGGTCAGTCACAAGGGCATCAGTGTTGGCTGGAAAACTTCTTTGCAGTCTCTTTGTTTCACACACCCGTTACTTTATGCTGTTTTTTTCCCCATTGAAAGACTTGCTGGACCTAACAAAACAGTTGATGTGTTGAGAAGACTTTTCCTTCATTTTCCTGCTGATTTTTCTCACGTTGCTTTTGATGGACAACATTTTTCATTTCCTGCAAAGTTAAAAAAAAATGCGTTGTTTGGTTTGCAGCTAAGCATACTTTAAATATGAATTTTTTTCACTTTTAAATTACTGATGGAAATAAAAGGCTAAAGTAATGCTCCAAGAGAAATTGTAAAAAAAATAAGTTTGGATAGTTAAAACATACTTTAACAAAGTCGCAGCTTTTAAGAATAATTCCTCATTGGCATAAAAGTTGTTCCTAACCCCCTTTTTACTATTATACTAAAAAGTATTTGTTTCGAATTTTAAAAAGTACTTTTGACCATACTTTAAAAAAAAATTCATATCAGGCCCCTTGATGGCTTTGTAGTGTTCTTATATTTTGAGTGAAGTATGCACCCAAAGCTTTTACCAGAAAGTTGGGAGAAGCCAAAGTGATTTATGTATAAAAATAAGTGATCAATTTTGAAAACACATCTTAAAAATAAAAAAAAATAATCAAAGATGGAAACTTCATATACATATTTCCTTTATATGTCACTAAGAAGGCAGAACTCATTGAAGATTTTACAAAGCACTAGAGGTTTGACTTGTAAAAACGCCTGAAATGCTTGCTTTAGTTATTTCTTGGTTTGCCTGTGTGACAAATCGACCATTACCATTATCACCAAGGTTATGTTTGTGATTAGTTTTAGATAACTCCCCATAGGAAAGGACTGAAAACTGATTTCCCAAGTCCCTGCAAAATCCAAATCTTTTTTTTTTTTGAGACCTCAACCACATAGCTGAACTCCTTTATCTCAATCTTTAATGTATCTCGGCAAATATAGTTTTACACTGGAAATGTTTATTTCAAGAATTTGTGTTGAAGGATGATCTCTATAGAGTTGCTACCCTGACTCCATTGAAATGAAAAAATCTTGCGGCTGTCACACACCCCTTTTTTCTTCTCCATAAGTCATGGCTTGTTTCCTTGTTGATCATTTGTTGCTATGGGCTCATCATTGGATTATAATGCAACTTATTTGCATTTTCGATTACTTTTCACTGCACCACAGGCCTTGTTTAAATTTACTTTTATTGCTTTTGAGCTGAACTGACCTGATTGTAGTCTTGTTTCTGCTTTGATACTCTTGTTTGACTTCTTTTCCAGTGGCTTCATTCTTTCATTTCTCTAAAGCTGTCTTGTGGACATTTGATTGTTATCTGTTTTAATATCACTGTAAGCTTTACGTGTCTTTTTTCGGCCTCGGATATTTCTTATGTGAACATATGGTTACATTAAACACTTTCCATAAGTTAGCGGCATGCTGCAACTGTTGCAAGAAAACTTTTTGTCATTTACTAGTGTAATAGCATGGGGACAAGAAGGGAGAACCATCTCTTCAAAACATCTCAAACTTGATAGTAAATTGCATCATAAAAAGACCCTAAGTTACAACGTCAGGCTCTATAAGGGAATGAACACAAGCTTGATTTTAATAACTTAAATGAAATGAAACAGTAAATTTTACCATATAATTATTTTAAGATAAATGAATATCTTTTTTTTAGTAATGGAGAGTTCTCGTTTTTCCAGTCACATCTAACCCAGACTGGGTGTGCCGCAACAAGGCACTACATAATCGTATGAAGAGAAATTATATTAAAAATTTATTTCTGTGGCATCTTCCTCTTAAGACTGTGGTAAAATCTCCTTACCTAATCCCAAACCAATCCTCTTTGAAAAGAAATGCGTGAAGGGTTGAAGTTAATATTTTGTGACTCCTATGTGCTTGGTAACCTTACTGTGGACAGACCATCAATCACTCCTCTTGTCTGTGCCTTCCTGCAAATCTTGTTTGTCCCTAGGCCAACATTGTGGATAAGATTATTGAATCTCAACAGCAGTGCTAATTTTAGCCTCAAATCACCAACCCACCATCACGCTAATGTTTTCGCTCTTTGTTTTTTTTTTTTTCTTCTTCTCTGAAGTGGTGCAGTTGTGCTCATATTTTAACTTATTATGATATTTGCAAACAACTGTGTGTAAATAGTTGAGCAGTTGAAATTGGCACTACGTTAGCTGTGAGAAAACCGTATTTGTCTCGCATTCTATCCAAATGAGTCTTAACTCACACAGTCTAGTTTTGAGATATAGGTGTTCAAACTTTATTGGGTGATCAGAAGTCAATTTTTGTGTGATTTTCTATATTGATGCTTAACTATTTCTAAACTGTTTTCACATCTGATCCATATTAAAATTTCATGTTTTATGCGTTTAATTGTAATACGTAAGGTTGCTAAGGACTTTACACCCTTGAAGTTATCTAAACTTGTAAAGCAATTTTATCACCTTTCTGATATTTCATATTTCCTAACCCTGCTGACTTCATATGGCTATATTTTCTGTTTGCTGTATTTAAAAGTAGAGAAAAAAAAAAAGCTCTTCTGTAATACCATTATCTTACTACATTCGAATTTTGAACTAGACTCATTTTGACAGGTTGCAAAACATTTCATATTGAATAATATTATGGTTTTAATATTTTCCCCTCCTGTCTCCTTTTTTTTTTAAATAGAATTTCGTGGATTAAAAATACTTTTTTTGTGGTATTTGATTTGAGAAATGTAAATACCCAATTTTTTTATCAAATTAATTTCAAATGTTCTAAACAAGATAACATTTTTTATTTTTTATTATTTCTAATTATTTCTTTTAGAATTGAAAGAGGTACAGGATCTGTATACTTAAGTACAAAGTTTCCCAGCGGCGTTAAATGCTGAACAATTTTTTTCAGAGCTTTAAGTATTTTTCCAGTGTGTGCCTTATTCATTACTAACCAATTCTGTATTGATTTTTCTTTGCAAAGTAGAAATTAATCATGTATGGAAGGTCTAATTTCAGTGGCTGTTTTTTTTTTTTACACAGAATGTTTATATACATGTCTTTAAGTTCTTCATAACTTTGAGACTTCAAAGTATATCATAGACTTTACCATGTTAATAAGTAAGTTTTTTGTGGATTTCTATGGTTAATCAAAGACATGTTTGTAAGTTCTGGTGAGATTTTTATGAGTCATCATGGTCTTAGTTTTATGAATTAATGCAATGTCAACCAACAAATTCTAATATTTTCAGCTTTGGCGCATTATCTTGCTGTTTCTATTTGTTCTTTTTTCTTTGATTAGTGTTATACAAATTTTTATTTACTTTTGCTGTAGGACAAAAAAGCTTTCAGTTTCTCTATCTTTTTGATGGCTTCCACATGAGTAACATGACAAAGTGTGAAGTGTTAAGCTTATAGAAAATGAGTCAAACTGTTCAAGTATAGATAGCTAACTTTTGATTTGTGATTAATAAGTAGGTTATGTTTTTATGAAGCAAAGAGATATTTGTTTTGGAGGCATTCTTTTAAATGCCAATTTGTAAAATGACTTTCAATTAACTTACAGGTCAGTAGATAAATGAGGTGTTTAAAAAAAGTGCAGTTCAGCATTTGAAATTAAGGTTCAATTAGAGAGGTGATTTCATGATGAGGATGTTACACAGCGTACCTTCAAATGAATATTGATTGCTGAAAACTTCATTATTCTTAGAACAAAAAAAGCATATTTTAGATAGATATGACACTGAACTTTAAAAATGTATAAGTGAAATTAAAATAGATACAAATTTCACAAGCCTAGAAGTTACAAGATAAGGTATGATAAGATAATTTTTTTATTCACCTTAGTGGGGAAATTGTTTTTGAGTAGTGTTCAGTTATATTCACATTTGTAAATTCTTTTTTTTACACATTCTTATTGTTATAAGGAAGAAATAAACTATAGCCTCTCTATGTGAACACCTGATCAGCCTGATATCATCTTTCTTACCTCCCTCTCTTCAGCCTCGGAAAGCCCTGCTGGAGCAGCTGGGTCAAGTGTTTGACCAGGCCGAGGACCAGCTGCCCGACAGTCTGTTCTTGGTCAGCAGCAGCGAGTGGCAGGGCCAGATGCTTGCCCAGAAGGTCCAGGACCGACAGCTCAGAGTTATCTCCACCTGCTCGGACGCTGACGTCAAAGCTGCCATCTGCTTCCTGGTCAACAAAATACAGAAGTTGTGAGTGGATTTTTTTTTGTTGGAAGATTTTTTGCTCCAGTGGTGTGCATGGTGTGCACAGGTTGAGAGAATCTAATAGGAAACGAATGTAGAGCTTAGGCTATGTCGACACCACCACAGCAAAAATTTCAAGGAGATGTAGAGCTTTCGCTTTTTTCCTTAATGGGTTTTCCCAACAGTTTGTGGCAAAACTGCAGGGAAAAAAAAAAACCACTCTACGACTTAAATTCTTTTAATAGCTACGTCTTTATTCCTTTAACCCAGAAAAAGAAGAAAATAACATGTTATTGTCTCTCTATTATGTGCTCCAGCTGTAACAGCAATGCCCGCACCCTTGTCCCTATCAAGCTCGGTGTGGTCGGAGGTGACGCCTACATCAACTCCGTGCTGCGGCCGTACGTGGAGCATTTCTCTAACAAATCTCCAGACTGGCAGAACTATGCCAAGTTCTTGGTCATCCCGTTTGGTAAGTGAGTGACTGCAGCGCTGATTGTCAAAAAAGGAGTGAAGAGTGTGGTTATTGTGTTGTCTTATCAAATTAAACTAGCGGAGAACAAAGTTTTCATGTTGACAAATAGATTAAAGTTTTGTATCATCAGCATAGAGAAGAGAAGACCCATTATACATACAAAGTATTAATGTCTTCACTATAACGTAGGCTTGAATATTAATCTTAGTTTATCAAAGTTGAGAGAGAAATGGATTTTTAATGCTCTACCTTTATAAGGAGGACAATTTTCATGATGATGTTTATACATCTTTAAAACTTCTTGGAATAAAAAGTATGACCTATTAAACAAAACCTAATATTCTGCCTAAACCTGTTTTGTCTGTAAGTTGTGGATTAAAATGTGTCTTTTTATATTATTTGGTGCATGGTTTTATAAGTTCAGAATAAATTGTCATACTTTTAAAATCTTTCAATATTTTTTAATTCAGTAGTTTATCATAAAATGTATCACCTCTTATTGAAAAGTTAGAATGAATGATGTTTTTCTAGGTTAAAATACAATGAATCAACCTGGTATTTTACAGTTGGTGTTTTTATTTTTCAGGTCCAAGCTCTGTTGGCAAGTATATAGCCAGCATTGATAGTACTTACGGCTCTCTCTTCTTAGACCAGCAATGGAAGGACACTTTTGAGAAACCAGAATCACCAAAACTCGGTAACTTTCTTTGTCTCCAAAATATGATAGTTTATCTTCTTTAAGCTACACAATTGCTAAGTTTCACAAGTTGATGTACCGTTTGTCTCCGCAACCAGCTCCAATGAGTTGAAGGATGGAGGTAGATCAATATCATATGTCATCGTATAAACAAATTTTTTTACTTTTTCTGAATTTACATTTGAAACTTACCATGGGCTTTTTGGTTTTTTTATTCCATAGAAGTGAGCTCTATGAAGAAAGAATATTGTAAACTTTGTTTTATGCAGGTGTTTTTGTATGTATTTCTCATAGATCTTAAGTGTTATTACAAAGTAAAATAAATTCAAGAAACTCTGGTCTCAGGTAGTATTATCATGCATCATTTTGTTACCGGTTTTGTGGCCTAGCGGTAAAGACACTCGCTCAGAGATCGGGAGGTACGGGTTCGATCCCTGGCCGAGTCAAACCAAGGACTTTAAAATTGGTATTAGTAGCTGATCCGCCTGGTGTCTGGCATTATGGATTTAGTGCTAAGTCTGGTCAGCCCGGTGTTTGGATAATGTGACTGGGTGTGGTGTATGCAGCGCTCCTTACATCACAGTGTGGCAGCACGCTTTCAATTGTCCCAAGCGCCGTCTCTGATATAACCTTGTAGTTAAAAAGAGACGTTAAAATTCAAACAACCAACCAATCAAGCATCATATTGTCCAATGTGTCTCCAGACTCACAAGACATTGTGAACAGAATATCCAAGTACGTGAACGGGGCTACCTCAGTGCACCAGATGCCGCTAGCAGAAGCGCTCATTATGTGTAAAGGCAGAAGGTCGGTAAAAACTGCTTTCTTTGCTCTGGAATATTATTTCAACGATTTAGTCTTGTTTCAGCGTTAAATCTATTATGTTTATCATTTCCTAAGTAGTACTGCTCGCAACAATTGTTGTTCTAGAAAAATTCAGGAAGAGGCTTGAATTATTTAGTATAAAGGGTTGTGAAGTTTGGTTTAAAATTCAACTTCTTGAGGAAAAGATTTATAATGTTACAAAAAAGAGTGTTTCCAGAACTGGTTTTCTTGAATATTTTTCCACAAAATTATGACTTCCAATTCTCTTTAACAAACTTTGCAAATGTTTTGTCTCAAAAACTTTCATTTTTGTATTGAATGGCAGAATGCACTTCTGGGTATGTCTCATTCTTTTGACTATTTTTTGCTTTCAGTTCTGACGAAGAATCTTCACAGATCTTTATCCCGTTCTTGAGTGTAAGTAGCTTCCTAGTACTAAATTGCAATCAAAACATATGATCGTCAATGTATCTTTGAACATAGTTTTGTATATCTGATTTGAAATATTTAGATTTTTAACCCTTGTGTTGTTAAGTTTTGTCTTCACAGCTCTGAGAGGGTCAATTGTCACTGTCTGCATTCTAACCGGTCCAAATGAGTTATATATGTAAACTCGAATTTGAATTGACACTTTGTCAAAAATTTTCTACCTCTCGTTTTCATAATTCTTAAAGTTTAGAAGCTTATAAATGCATTGCTGACAATATCAAAGCCCACAAAATTGCAATATTTGCAAAACAGTCGGGCTTTAAAAAATGAGTCATTATTTGATAAATAAAAAAAATGAATGAAAAAGAAGACAAAGAAGTCAAAAGAAGAGGTAAAAATACAACCTGTAATTGTAGTCATGTGAAAACCCTAGAGAAATGTTTGTATTTTGTCAGTCGTCTCACCTTACCTGACCTCCTCACATTTTATTGGTCTTCCTTCCTCCCTTACCTCTAATCTTATGTTGTTTACGCAATTATCAATATATTCAATGCTATTGTTGATCCATTTGAACAAAGGGTAAGGCTTCACGATGAGCGTCTGTCCATCTCACTTATTTTCTGATTTATAGAAGTGTCGTTTCTGCAAATTAGCATCTCGCACATTTTCTGATTGTTCTTCTTCCTGGCAATTGTTTTTGCTAATCATCTCTATGAGAAAGCAACTCGCACCAACCTATTTTGTCTTCATTAGATTATACCAGCCATTTTAAAACTTAAGAGTTCTGTTATACCAAGAGTTGGTCTGAGAGCTTCTTGTGGAACTTCGAATACTGTAGCACCAAGAGTGTTGCAGAGAGCTTCGCTTGAAACTTTAGAAAACTATATTTGTTTTTATGAAACCCATTCAGAGTTAAATCATTGATATTTCACCAGAAAGCAAAGTAATTATAGACAATTACAAAGGCAAGAAGGATGCCACAAAGGTCCTGCTACTTCTTTGCTCTGTTAAATGTAATCAATTTAATCTATTGATAGCCACAGATAATAGCAACTCATAAGTTTTGTGCTTATGTGTTGGAGGTGTTATAAATTAGGCATTTCAATTTTTTTTTGCACTAGTGCCTTGTACTGTTATTTTCCTAGGATACTTGTAATTATGCTCGAAAACGATTTGGCATATCCTTTTAAAATGTGAAACCAAGAGGTGTTTCTTTTATTGTTTTTCTATTCTGGCTGCTACAATTTGCTTTACACATCTTAATAAATAAACATCTTTTTTTTTTATCTTACTCTAGGAGGTCAGAATTGGAACTTTGGATACTTTCAGCTCTTCAGGTGAGAGTCCTAACCATTTTGTCTTTGCACATAAATTCTTTTTATTACGGCATTTAAAACAATTTAGTATGAAATCAGCATGAATGCTAAAGTAAAACTCCATGCTGTATTGATTTCTCCCTTTTATGATTAAATTATGTTTAAATAAGGAAAAAAAGTATGGCTTATTTATTATAAAAAAGCAAAGCTGGAACTTAGAGGTGAGTTTTACGGTCAACCCTGCTTATTGCAAGGATGTACATTCTCAGGATTTAACCTGAATTCAGGATTTTTTTTACATTTAGATTAAGAAAAATCCTGTTTAGGATATACACTACTCATGTGAGAACAAAAATATTTGCTAGTAAATTCCTTATGGAAAAGGAAATCTTTCTGCGGTATAGACTTTACTTGTACAGTCTATATGAATTACTTTAATGTTACGTAATGCATGCCCTGTCCTCAGGAAGTGCCCACCCCTGTTATTCGTAACTCAATTTTCTTTCAACTTTATCCTTTTTGTATGTCCCATGGGGACCATGTCATGTTGCAATTGCCTTGGGAAAGCAATTTACCCTAACTTTCCCCACTCCACCCACCTGTAATACGGGTAGCTGGCTAAAGGCAGTGCTTGAAATTTGTGGAATGTTAGTATTTAAGCGCCTAACAAGCTGCCGTACTGTAATGCTCTGAAATATGAGTTGAATTGGCTCTGGTGTGTATAGGCCTGATGGGGTAAATATGTAAAGTCATGAGATTGCCTTCGGCGGTGGAGGACTCTAAACATATTTATTTATTTATATATAAGGACTTGCACCATATTTCACTAAGTCTATGTCATTGGTTATGTCACCTGAAGATCAAATTAAACAGAATTGACTGTATAGGATAACCAATCAAACAATCTACCCTTCAATGTTTTAACAGAGTTGACTGTATAGGATAACCAATCAAACAATCTACCCTTCAATGTTTTAACAGAGTTGACTGTATATAGGATAACCAATCAAACAATCTACCCTTCAATGTTTCTTTCTTATCTCCAAACTGTTGTTTTTGCCAGTGGATGACGAGGGCTTCCCTGCCAGCAGCCTGTCGAGCTCCCCACCAGCGTCCACTCCAGTGCTGGAGCGCACGAAGGATGTGGCACACACTCCCCCCAACTCTCCCAACATGGGTCTAGTGGCTGCAGCTGCCAGTGCTGTGTCTCCACCAACCAGGTAAATTTCATGAGAGTATTATTATATATAACTAGAAAAAAGTCCATAAAATTATGTTTTTATTAAAAGCAAAAGCATATCAAGTCATGTAATGTAATACTTTATACAATTTACTTGCCAAAGTGAGGCATTAATACTGTTTTTTAAACTGAATGAAATTGAAATTTAATTTGAGAGAACTACACCTGCCTTAAAATTTGTACATACTTACATTTTCAAAAAAGGAATTTTGTCCGCATGTTTCCATGCTTTCATCTGTGAACATTTCTACCTCAGTGCTCCCGGCCCTGGAATGCCTTCAATAGCCTCTCCTGCGGCAGAATTCATGGATCTGCAAGTAGATTACTGGGTGGTCTCCCCTCCTAAATCGGAGACGTTTGACAAAGACAGGGATAAGGACCGGGATAAGAAAGACAAAGAGAAGGACAAGAAAGAGGCAAGCAAGTGCTCACTCAAGACTGCGTTTAGGGCTTTGTACGCCAACCGACTGCCGCAGTCTGGAGGAGTTCAGCAGACGCCAACCTTTTCTCTCATGGTCGTCACCAAGGAGAAAAAGCAGAAAAGTAAACTTTCTACATATTTGCTATTGATAGTCTTTCCTTTATCCTCAGATCAAGATGACTAATTTAAATAGAATATATACATTTGTTCAGTTTCTTACAGTAGATAGTAAAGAGTGATTTGTCAGAATTTGTATAAGTGAAGAATCTAAGAATGGGCTGACATCCAAGTAAAAAGTTCCCTTCTTTTAATTTTGTCGTCATAATGTTGTGTTATCTACACAAGGCTTATCTTCTTCTTTCCACAGGCTTACCCTCTGCGCATCTAATATTCTGTGTTTGATTTTCCTCTCGACGCCTTCTCAAACTGTTTTATCCTTCTCTTTATCACAGTCCACCTCTCTTTCTCCTTCTCTTAGCTCCGCCTTTACATCTGTTTCTCTGTACATGATTGTCTATCTGTCTGTCTCGTCCTCTCCCATCTTCTCTTTTGGCCCTAAAGCATGAGTTTCTATTGCAAGATTTATCCGGAGTATTTATAGCAAAAGCAGCATTTTTATTTGAAGTATATCAAAAAGCTTATTTACAATTATTTTATATGTGTTTTGTCTTTTACAGTCATGCGCATTGGAAAGAAAGCCAAAGAGCTGGAATCTAAAAGCCAGGCCATCGAAGGAGTCAATCGAATGGTCTGCACCTCTAAAAGCCAAAATGTAAAACTCAAAGGTCAGTGATTTGCAATTTTTTGTTGAGCTCTGATGTATGATTGGTGGGATCCATAGAAATGAATCACTCAGCACTTACAATGCGCACTTCTTTGCATTTCTTACATTCAAGAAAAGCACATGGTTAATTAATTACACAAAAAAAAAAGATTGCCTTTTGTAATGTTATATGGTTACAGTTACTCTCCTTTGCGCAATGAATATAAAGATTAAAAGTTTCAGGTTATAATGTTTTGTTGTTCAAACTTTCCCTTTATAATATCTATAGGAGTGATTGCGGCTATATGATAATATTTCAGTCAATTTGAAAAGTATTCACATACAGCAAATTTTTTTGGTACTTCTGCAAAAAATTAAAACATCAACAAACCTACTTGAACATCCCCCCTCCCCCCTCAATTAATAAAAAGTATTGAAGAAAAAATGATGGAATTGATTAGTTTCTGCAAATTTTCCCTTTTTAAAATTAGATTCACTGAAATAAGTTGATGAGTCCATGTTTTCTCTTCATCTTTGTGTAACCCAGTTTTAGTCGATGGTGTGGAGTGGACGGGTGTGAAATTCTTCCAGCTCTCCTCCCAGTGGCAAACTCACGTGAAAAACTTCCCAGTGGTTGTATTTGGTTCATTGGACTGACAATGGAGAGTAAAGGAAAACAAGAGTTACGTGTAGATGTGCAAGCGGTGGCTGTTCTCCAAGAATCATGTGCTGCTTTCATTGCTTGCCCGCTCGCTCGACTGGTTGTCAAAGAAAACGCTGTTGATAATAACATCAACAAAGCTATGCCGACTGTTTCAAGCACAGCACTTTGGAACCAAGTCAATCTTATGACTCAACTCTGGGGGATAACATCACGGAGCTCCTAGCTACATGAAGGACATTATTTTCATCACTGAATGCAGAATGCTGTCTTAGATTCTTGCTGTAGTTGTTATTACCTTTGTGCTTAGAATTTCAGCATTTCACTGCAAACTTTGTGCAAGATGAAATTACCTTTACACTTGATGTCTAAACGCCGAAGGAGCTGCAGCTGTAGTTTTGTCATTGATGCATGTTTCAGAAGTTCAGGAACTCTCAGTATGAACTCCATGAGAGTATGTTCTTCAGAAACGGAACAACACTTCTGTGATTTGCATGTAGCACTTTAGTTGTGGATAATTTAGCACAATTGGATATTGTAAATGTATAATTTTCAGTGAACGTATACATACATACACATATATGTAGAGTTACCATCAGTATTTAATTGTACAGTAACCAACCAGGGGCCAAATTGTAAAGTGCTGTATCATTATTTGTACCCAGCTTGTATGAAATATTGCTTGAATGAAGTGTAGTTTGAGTGAGAGAAAAATTTGAATCTGTACGCAGTCTGTATAAAACTAAAAACTTAGCCTGCCCCTAAGTACCAAGTGTACCTTCAATATGCTCGACTTGATATCGTAACAACATTCTAATTGTTCATGTTGTACAACTGCCAATTAGAAGTTATTGCTTTCTGACATGCAATATGACATGTGGCTCTTCTTTATTTTTCTTTCATTGTGTTAAACGTATGTAAACTTGTATGTAAGACTTACTGACTTAAGCTGTTTTATTTTTAGCATGCCTTTGACCTCGAATAACGGCATTTTTTAGCTGTTTATTGTATAGATCTATTTCCTTTGAGCCCTGTCAGCGTTCACCTTCATCCACACTTCAATCAAATTCATGCTGATCGGCTTGTTCTCGGACTGTAACATATGAAAGTGGGACTCCCCCTGCACTTCTGTGTGTATTACAGTGCATTTATCTTCTTTCCTGTAAAAAGCCTTATGTTTGAGTCTTAAACAATATTTCACAATATTTTGAAATTGCAGTTATGAAAATGTAAACAAATTAGCTGCCTGTTTGCGAACTCCTCCCACCATGCTTCATACCTGATAGATCTTAATTCACAGTAAACTGAGGGCATTCAAGTCAGATCTCACCAAAAACCCTTTTGTATAATGGGTCTTAAGCTAGTCTAGTGTTATATTTGTACAGCATTTGTATTTTCATCTTTGTCCATTGCTGCAATGAAAGATTTGGATATGGCTTTGTATCACCTTTATTGGAGTTTTTATGCCTTTTGCTCTCCTCGTAATCTTACTTTCTATTTTTTCCACTTTGCCCTCTCTCTCTCTGTTTAAAAAAATCTTTGAATGTTTTATATCCCCTCCCCCTCCAACCAAAAGCTATCTTTCTAAATGATATTCTGCAGCAGAGATGTACAAACACAACTGTTGTGCTTAGTGTCTTCACAGATTTCTCAATGCAAATATTCTGACTTTGCTCATAAGCTGAACTTTCGTATTTAAAAAAAAAATTCTTTGAATAATAATCAATTAGCTTTCTCCAATGTTTTATGAGAATGGAGGAGATAGGCCTATCTTGTTCTCAGTCATATTCATGCTCTACTTGAAACGTCAACAGTTTGAGAGGAATTGAGTACTTCAGCAAACTACTTACTCCAATAAGGATACCTACTTTCTTGGGTCCTTTGCATGAAATCGCAATATTCACATGCTTTTTCCTTCATGCTGATGGTAGTTGAATCCAAGACGATCATTTTAAGACCAAAGCTGGAAGGGTTTACTTGTACTTGGCACAAATTTCAAGTAGGTCGCAGAAATTTTAATTTCATACCTCTGAAATTTCATCTGCCAACCAAATCTAGCGTTTTAGACACATTTGGCGTGATAACGTAAGTCTATAACTCAGAATTGTCAAGTTGTCAGTGAGATAATTGTGTAAACTAAAGACAAAAAGAGATGAAATCTTCCTTTTTGAACACAATCTAGCTCAACAATTAAATTTTCCAGTTTTTTAGATGGTTTTTTCATTTAATTGAAAAACAAAACAACAAAACTAGTAAACAACAACAACAACAAAAAAAAAAGAAAATGTTACTCTATAAACAATGAATTTACGCTCATCATATTGAATAGCTATTGCAAGTCGTATAAAAGCCATGAAATTGCCAAATTTCTTTTTTTAAATGTTAAATCCTAGCCTTTCTCTTTCATTATGCTTATTATGTATTCAACAATAACTAACAAAGTGTTATTTCTTAGTCTAAAATGCACCTCAGCTGTGACTTTGGATTCTTTGATTTCTCTACTGATCTTTGTTTGCTTTTGTCTTAATTTGATCTTTTTTTATTGGATATTTATTAACTTTGCAATACTTTATCCTTTTGCTGTTTAAAATTTAGTATATGAATGTCTATTCTGCTGGCTTTGAACAACCTCTCTATGATAAGAAGGTAGTTAAGTCTAATTAAAGTTCAAAGCAATAATTTTTTATCATACATTGGCTTTGTACGGATTGTTTCTGTTTTCCTTTTTTATTCTCCTTTGTTTTGATTGTGACAAAGTCCTGTTTATCTTGTTTTGAATGGAAAACGAGTTTTTTTTTAAAATAAGCAATGAAATCAACAATAAATATTACCTTATCATTTCAAATTTTCCCCATATCTAAGGAGTAAAAATACAATGTGTAATGCAATTGTGCAATAAAAAAAAATTCTGAACGGTTCACACACTAGAACAATCTATTAGGACCTTGCAGCTGGTTAAGGAAACAAATAACTCATCGATGGCCAAGATAATGCATCGGTACACAAACAGATATTAGATCTCTTACGTTGTGTGGAGATATAGAGAAAGGAAAACTCGTTAGGAAGAGGGTTTCAAGACAATCAAAGAACACCAACCAAGAAGAGGAAAATGATAGATGTCTTGGCAGTCTTCATTCTTTTTTTTTTTTCTGTTTCCAGCCAAATAATCCAAACATTAAATATGACTTTGTAAAAAATTTTCCTAGAATGTACGCTCATATCAGCATCATATAAAACGTTAATATATAACATGTTAGTCACATTGTAAACTCAACTTGTATGTACGCTGTACTTTCTCAATTGTATAATTTTTGCATTGTTATTGCTATCTTGCATTTATAGATAATGCATGAAGCGTACTGCTTCAGTCTACTTTGTTAAGTTGTTTTTTTGTATTTTTTTGTTGCAATCTGACATGTTCATGCTTGACAAACACACAGTTAATTAAACTTGTGCTCACCTTCTACTCTCATGATGTTACACCCAACAGCAAAAGCAATAATTTGTAAGAGTATTCTGGTCTTGATTCTTTTCAAGTTTGCTTAAATTCCCCCTTTTTTTTGCCAAGCTTTTTTTCCCTAACCAAAAGTTATAGTAAGTGCTTTAAAAAATTTTCTTGCCTACATAAAATAAAAACACATTTTGTGATTTTTAAAAAATGTTCAGGATTTTAGATGAGTTGTGAGCCAAATCTACTTCTATTTACCAGCCCTAGCTTTTTGCTAAAAATCTGCAGGTGGAATCTATGAAATAATAAACAAAATTGCATACATCCATTAAAATAATTTCCTTCGTGCCAGTCAGACCGGCTCTGTGGCCTTGCGGTAAAGGCACTCGCTCAGAGATCAGGAGGTACGGGTTAGATCCTTGGCCGAGTCAAACCAAGGACTTTAAAATTGGTATTAGTAGCTGATCCGCCTGGGGTTTGGCATTATGGATTTAGTGCTAAGTCTGGTCGGCCCGGTGTCAGGATGATGTGATTGGGTGTGGTGTATGCAGCGCTCCTTACATCACAGTGTGGCAGCACGCTTCTCAATTGTCCAAAGCGCCGTCTCTGATATAACCTTGTAGTTGAAAAGAGACGTTAAAATTCAAACAACCAAACCAAGCAAGTCAGAGATGAGCGTAACTAAGTTAAAGGGTGAGTATCCTTCGCAAACTTGTGGCAAGCAATCTTTTGTTGAAGAAGAACCAAATACAGCGGACTCTCATGCATTTTGTCACACATCCCACCTCACAGCTGCATTTAGTAAATGTTAAAAAAAAAATCCTAGATGTTTCAGGGACAAAATATAATAGATGATATTCCTAAAGAATTCAGCAAGAGTTATCTTCCTTGACTTACTGGCATTTCATCAACAGCTAGCAATGGAGATAAAATGCATGCAATACAGATGATAAAAACAATATTAATGATGATGAAGTTGACTTTTATTGTCGCAAGTGAAGTGGCAAGTCAAAATTTTGACATTGATTGAGTTATCAACATTTATCAAAACTGTTGTATACCCTTGAAGAAGTTGAAAAAAATTAACTCTAGCTTAATCACATCTTAAGTTGCTTCATTTTGAAGACAATAAAAATAGTATGCTCTACAAAAAAATTTGATATAAAAAAAGGTTCTTAACTCAAAGCAAGTCCTAGCGACTTGTGCCTGATTCATCCTGGTTGCCTCACATATAAAGTCCTTAGTTTTGGCAGTAAGTCAAGGCACATAACTCTCACCGACTGTTTTTAGGAACATCCTCTATCATATATATTAATTTTTTTCTGGCTCTGAGTAGTTTCAAACTTTTAAAGTCAGCCTGGCCCTATCACAACAATAATAATAAAATAATTATTATTGTTATTACATTAATATATTGTTATAACCCAGTCGTTCACTTAAGCATAACATAATTTTTAGTCATACAAACCCCCCATTCTAGAGGTTTCTCTACTTAGACTGTACGTTTAAGCACTTTGTGTAGCCTTCAATGCTTTGTCTTGCAATGTACAAAATATACATGTCGTATAGAGGACCCTAGTGCCTGCCTAAATATACTCTACATTGACTGTGTATATAACTTGTATGATGTCCACTTGCCTAGTGTAATGTCATGTATGCTCCACCCTACTCGATGGCATCAGTCTTCATTCATCCAAATACCCCATCTGTGTTCACATGTTGTGACTTAACCTCTATGTAAAACTTTTCAAGATCATGCATTTTGTTTTTCTTTCATAAAGTAAGGTCACAAAGGTCACAAAAGGAGCAGCAGCTGGCAAAACCAGGCATGATATATTCTGATGGCGCATGTAAAGCCCAAGATATTTTTTTGTTGAAATCGGCAATGTTACAACCCACAAAAAAAAATTACAATTGTGAGGAATTTGATGTCAAAGTTTACACTTTGTTCAGACACAGAAAGTCTAAAGCAGTCAGAAAATTACAAATTTTGAGCCTAAAAATAAAATTCCATCCAGCAATCCCTTCGTAAAACGTTTTTAAAGAGTTTAATGTTAATATTCTTTTTCCATAAAAGAGAGACGAGAAATAAAAGTTTGTATACAGAACAATTTTGATAGAGGCCAGGCCAGGCACGGTCTGGTTGCTCTTGAAACGATAAAATTTAATTACTTAAGGTAAGACCATTTTGGTTTCATAGAAACTTAGTGGGTGATACAAAGGACCAATTTTTTTTGCACAACATGTGATCGTTACCTTTTGCCCCTTCCTTTTTTTATTTTTTGAATTTAGTGAAACAGCAGGTCTGGACAACTAACTTACACTCAGAGGAGAGGTCAGCAATATTGTGTTTTATTATGCTATTTTTATTTGTTATAGAAATACGATTTTGTCTACTTATGAAGAAAATTTTTTTTGCGCTTAAATTCATGCATAGAACTAGGGTATCAAAGTTGTTGACTAAAACTTATGTTTGTGGCAAAATACGCTTATTCTGTAGTCAGTGCACAAGTTCTAATTATTGTCCAGCAAAAGGATACCACTAGCATTGGAAGTGCCAAGGTCTAGATTTTATCCATAAATTTGCAAGTTCCTGGAAACATGTGTCTAGATGCATTTTGATCTATGATTATAATTTTTGGTAAGAAGATTTTTAAAAATTTTTTTAAAATATGACAATCGAAAGAGTTCATTTTTCCAAACAAGCACATGGCAGAAGATTATGTTTACTAAAGTACAGAAACTCCTCTGTACTAGGTGTGTTCAGAAGTTTATTAAAATGCTAATAATGGAGTGAATGATGTAGACATGAAAGTCTTCACATTAAAGTGTCTTTTTAAATTGACATAAAATAAAATACAAAAATTTATGATAAAAATAGCAAAAGCAGTTTTTGACATGATATTGTCGCGAAATAGAGTAAAAAGTTATTTTGGGACAACATGTCTCGCTCCAGGGCAAATAAGTCAAAAGTCAGAAATTTTAGTTTTGTTCAGAAAATGTCAATGTAGGTCTATTTTTTCTTCTTTTTCCCCTATATTTTAAATCAACTAAATGTTGATAAATGTATGAAATTTTGTTGTTGTTTAGATTAGAAGCTATGAAAAATTTCTTATTCAAGACCTAGAAGTTTTTAAAGTAGAAAAGTGCGAGATGTGACTCACTCACCCTGTACCTTCGACATATATGTTGGTTTTTGATATGTGCTTATGTATCAGTACATAAGCTTGTTATTGATAAGTATTTTGGTAACATAGAAGTTTTATTTCATTCTACAAATGTACAAATTTGTGAAGGGCTTGAATTCTTAAATACTCACATGTTTGATGACCAAAGAAATTTGTCAATATATTTTGTGTTCTTATAAATCTTGAAATTCCTACTGCTTAAATATAAAAATATCCATTCAAATTAATGATGTAATCTATTTTATGTTTAACAATATCCTTATTTCCTTGATTTATATTGTTGTTTACATGAAAATTTGGGCAGATGAATGGTAGTTCAAACAGTGACAATATTTTTTCCTCAAGCAATACGCTTTAAAAAAACTTATATCAATTTTTTTTGTTCTTATGACTGTTAGTAAAAAGTAAAAGAAGTTTTACAGCAAATTAAAAGTACCGGTATTGGAAATTGTGATTTCAAGAAGAAAAAAAAAAACTCAGCTTAGATACATTCAAATATTTACAGTTAGTTTGATTCTTTTTAATCGCCGATTTTTGTAATAGAAGTTACTAGGGCTACCTGTGCTTAAATTTTAATATATTATTAATAGATATTGAATGAGATTTTTTTGTTGCTTTTCATATGCCGCCTAGAGCTGCTACTCAAACTTACTTACGTATTTCTGTTGAGATTCTCGTCAGTGTTCAAATTCCATATGTTAGATTCGATGTTAGATGCTTTTACTCATTGAGTATTGTATCCTATCATATTGAAAACCACATTAACTGTCATGAAATTGTAAACATCCAGTTGCTCAGAAATAAATATCAGTTGTATAAACAGTGGTAACACCAGCTTCAGTTACCTATTTTTTTGTTTTGTTTTATGATAATAATAATAAAAAAACAATAAAGAGCAATTTTATATAGTGCTCTAATGTGCTCTAGCGCTTTACATGGGTTCCCCGACAGGCTAT
>BMAT01009022.1:368932-380520 GCA_019649035.1 Elysia marginata
TAATATGGGTTATCTATTCTCTAGTAATATTTATAAGTATGTAAGAGGTCTCATTGTTTTTCTATTTACTTGAAAAATTTTTTGTTTCTTTGTTTCTGTAAGAGATGCAAAATTGCGTCAGATGAACCCTGGCAAGCAGCGCTCAACTAATATTCTTCAAGATGAAAGCGAACGAGATACTCTTATTGTGGGAATTATTGGATGTGGTCGTCTGGGAAGTCAGATTGCCCACTGTTTACTGACATATGGGCAGCTGCATCCAAGCAAATTACACATATCAACAAGACGACCTGAAACACTTGGTACTTGTGAATCTTCAATGTTTTTAAAAGATAGTTATTAAAACATGATAAGTTTTATGTTTATATTAAATTATGTACAGCCTGAAATCGGTGGTTCTTTTAATGGTTCAGTCCTATATCTCAGTAAAATCATGCAAGTCTTAGGAAAACATCAACCTCTTCCGCCTTCTGTCTTGCAGTTTGCACACTTTTTTGAGTGGCACAGTAGGTAAAAATATTACGCAACTAAAATAAAACACTCTTACAGGACTCTGTTTACAAAATTCTGCACCAACAGCGAGAACCACATGGCAGATAGAGATCAGAAGCACTGCATGGAACCTTTTCTTTTATGTTTACCTATTGTCATTTGTTTTACCTATAATCTAGTAGTACCTTATTATTCACTATTTTATTTTCAGAATACCTACAACACAAGGGTGTTGAATGTTATTTCAACAATGAGCGCCTTGTCTCAACTGCACATGTCGTTATTTTCTGTGTGCTACCATCCCAAATGCCTGGTGTTTGTGAAGACATAAAGGAACACATTTCTTCCTCACTCGTCTTGCTCTGTGCGTTTAGCTCTCTAACCTTGCGGCGACTGCGGCAAATGCTTGGCTCGTCCAATGTAATACAACCAAAACTGCATTGGAAAGAAGATGTCACTAACGTGAACTATAACTACAGCCTCAATGTCAATATGGCTTTAGAGAGCAGAGAGACTGTACTTGGTACTTGCCCCATTGGTGTAGAAAAAGAAGGTATGCTGTGTAGTCCTATATTGCTGAATTTGAGCATAAGCTTTTTTTTTGTTTTTATCCACGTACAGTGCATGTCAAACAGTTTACATGTATAAGATACTTATGCAGTCTTCATTTGTCTAGACTACAGAAACTTTCATTTGTATAACGTGCACAGGTTAAAACTTCATAAAAATATTTTTGACACTTCAATGTGTTACATGTGGGCTGACGAAGAATTTTAATGTAGTTTCTTTCACAAAATTTGTTTTTAAAATATTTTTTTTGGTTTTATATACCAGTTGTGTATGTTACATTGTGTTACAAAACTTTTTAAAGTGTGTTCTTCTTTGGAAAGATTAGTTGGCAAAAACGGTTCTCTAAGGAGCTCTAACTTGTCTAAGTTGCAAAGAGAAACCGAGTGGGATTATGTTAATAGGTTGTCAATAACGTTATATTGACAAAAAGTTTCTTAGCATGAGTATGATTTTTAATGATTGATTATCGTTATTAGACAGATTAAGCCAGACTATCCACTCCATATCAGATCATGATTGGCCTTGTAAATTTTTGTATAAGTGTACCTTGTTCCTAATTTTTCATTTTCAGTTATTTCTTGCTGCTTTCAAATTTCCGAATTTGTTATTCCTAAAAAGAATCTTGGATGTCACTTTACTCTTTTTAATAAAACATGATGAAGCATTAAAAAATGCTGAAAGATTTAAACTTTTTTTTTCCTAGACAGTTTGTTTAATAAAATCCAAGGCTTAGTTATATACAAGTTTTTAATTTGATGGAAGTCATATTTCTGTTCATAATATTCCTGTTCTTTTAAAAAAATAATTTGATTTTAGTATGTGCAACAATTTTGTGTTCCTCTCACTTATATTAAGGCATGTAATTTCTGCATCAGATAATTTGTAAGAAAACCCTGTTCCCTGTCATAATCCTCAAATCATTTTACCATTAAATCTTTTGAGATCAAAATAAAATTGTTTTTCTTTTACATATGTAAAGCAGCAATATAGCATTTTGTGAAGAACACGAGTCTTTATTTTCTCCTACAGAGTTTGTGGTGAGTGCAGATGAAAGGGTGGCAGAAAGTATTGTCCTGGCTGTGACCAACATGTGTGCCGAATCAGGTCTCAATCGTAACCAAACTTTGTCCGTGATCCACACTGCTGTGTTTGGAGAGACACACAAGAAACCCCTGACATGTGATCGCCTGTCAGTCAAAGACTTCGGACTAAGAGAATCAGAAACTGGGCAAGAAAAGTAAGTTTTACGTGGACTATTATATTCTATTTTTTTTTTTATTAAAAAAAGAGTTTTCTTTTATTAATGATGTTTTCAACAGATGTTTAATTTTTAGTACTATGGAAGCACACTTCTAAAGTTGCCTTTCATAACTATCAAGTATTTTTTCCCTTTTATCAAAGAAATAACTTGTGTATTGAACAAGCATTTTCCTTGCATGTGTAATTGGAAAGCGATCAGCTAAAAAATAGCAAACCTGAACTATCAATATCTTGTGTTTGATAAGATGTAGAACTAGAAGATGGTCCATAATATTTTGATTGCTTTTTCAGTCCATCTTTCATCAATACAAGTACATTAAAATAACTTTAAAAAAAACCTTGCCTGTTCTGCTCTTGTTGAGCAAGGCTTGGAAAAAGAAAACCTAAAATTCTCTGTGCCTTTTTTGTCACATATCTACAAAGAAAGAAAGTAAGGTTTGTATTTTTGCAATGTCTACACTGTTTAATGTTTATAGATTATAGAATCCATTTTATTTTGTTTTTTTTTTTCTTTAAATTTTCCAGGCCTTTCCCTTTTTACGACCTTGTAGATGCTCATGAAAAAGGCACTCCTTTGCTGAAAACTTTGACAAAGAATGTTTCCATCCAAGAGGCCTTTGTTAAGAAATACACCAGCCTCTTTGAGGATTATATACACAAACGGGCCTATGGGCAACTCCCATAAATATTGTGATATAATATGCAGTTGAATGGAGAAGATTCATAAAATTGAGTAGGATATTAAGCTCTTGTTTACAGTCTCAGGAAGCCATGTTGGATGATAGCTTTGGATAAAAAGAAAAGGAACTGTTTGTTACACAACCATGATCCATAGTGCAAGCTCAAACATTGCATAAAAATGTCCTGAGAGTGTGGCATTGTAGTGTTTAAGAATTTGAAAAATACAATGTAGGCCTAGTTATAACTTATGCTGATTTGTAAAGAGGCATGGTTGAGTGATGGCAACAGAAATTCTAGATGAGAACATGAGCCAAGCAGAACAACTTGATAGGGAAAAATAATTGTTATAATTTTTTATGCAAGTCATTGAATTGTTGTTAATATATGTGGTTGAATAAACGCCTGGTTTGAAATAAATTTTTTTTAAAATTTGCAAAACAGTGAAAACTGCATGAAGCTTAGCTTATTTCATAAACATCATCTTGTCATCATCACCTTCTCGTTTTGTCTCGGTATAAATTTGTATGGTTTTTGTAACAATGATTACAGGAAATCCTCAATGACTCTCCACAAAAATCTCACAACTTTGTAATACGAATTCACTCTTACCTTCACAACACTAGGTCACTAGTTTGAAGCTGGATTGTTTGAATATTCACTTAGTTCGGAACACACATATAGTCAAGTTACTGGTTTTATTTTTCTGTTGTAATGTAGATTCATAATTTGATTTTTTGACAATTGGATGTCAAATTTTCTTAGTTCAAAATAGCCAAACTGGACTGTGCTTGGATAAATCCACCTATATTCAGATTACTGATTTTATCCCTCTATTGTATTTGTAATAAGATTCTGATAACTCGAATTTTAGATAATTCCAACTTAAATTTTTTCCTACTGGACCGTGTTAGTGGGCCCTAGACCATAGAGCATTAAACTGTTCAGTGATTTGCGGAAAATCAACAAAGTGTAGAATCTAGATGAAGACAAGAAAGATGTTGATACTTCTTGACTTCAATGTATTTTCAAGATTCATTGTCCATAAGCTTATACTGACTCAAATAAATTAAGTCTGCTGCAGTAATTAAAAATTAAAACAGGCTAGAAAAGGTAAGTGACTAGTAATAAATCCATGTTCCTTTACCAGCAATTTCTGAAGTCTGTAAGTATTGTGTTTTTCACCTTCTATCTTCCCTCTAATATGTTTCATGCTCAGTCCAAATATGTTGTTGGTCAGAAGTTAGAGCTAGAGAAAACGCTTTATAAAATTTTGTTTTTTTTTGGTCTTTTTCTCATTTCTAACAATTTAAAATCTACAGAAATGTTGGTAACCTCCACATAACTTTGATTACGTCATAAATGATTTATGCTTGGGAGCTTGGAAAAACTTGTGTTTATAATAGCAATGACTCAAAATGTGAAAACTGCGACATCTAACTCATTTGTACTGGTTGCAAGACATATTGATGTGGTGTGTCTTGAACTGACAAAAATGTCTCTGCAAAAATTTGTCACCTTAAAAAAAAACCACCATTCCAGTTTTATTGTAAAAAGGCATCCCAAGCAATCAACTATAGTTTTGACTATAAACTTTAAGAAACCAGGGAGCACAATTTTAGGTATAAGAAGATAATACTTTTTAATAGTCCTTATCTGAGGATAAATGTCTTGCAATCTGTCCAAATGAGTCGTAAGTCGAAAGACTAAGTTTAGAGATATAGGCTTTTAATGTTTAGTAGGTGTTTAGAAGTCAATTTTTTAATTTTAGATATGGACGCTAAAACACTTCTAAACTGTTTTCACACTTAATTGATGCTCAAATTTCATTTTTAGGTGTTCAATTTTAATTGGTATGGTTGCTAAGCCCTCAATAAATTTATAGTCATCTAAATTTTAAATGCTATTTTCTCCCAATTCAGAAATTTCATAAGTCCTAACCCTGCTGACTTCATACAGAAGCATGATAGAGCTTTTCTATTTCTTGTATTTGAAAGTAGAAAAAATAGCTTTTCTGTAATACCAATATCTGACTACCTTCCAATTTCGACTTAAGACTCATTTGGATTGGTTGCAAGACAAAGGAGTGATTTAAAAGAACACAAAACTAACTGGAAAGAACAAACTCTATTGTGTATCAGATGAGATGGTTTATTTATATAACTATGTATAAGCTTATGTCATTAATCAGTTGGGTCGCCTGCGTAATGGTGGCATACAAATTAAGATAACAAGACTTGGCCCAGGCACACAATCATTGCACACGACATAATAGGCATGCACTAATTGGCTTTACATTCATAAACAAATAGTTCTAACTTACTGGACTAACCCTATCAGCATTCGAAGGTCAACGAAAGCCTCCCTGGACGAGATGTTTGTAATATAAATGAAATATTTCAACCAGGTTTAAATAGTTACTGTTGGCTTTCTGTGCCTAAAATGCCTATTTTCTTCTTTATTTTTTTTTGTTCATGAGAATTCAACACAAAGGAAAATATATATAAATTTATGTCCCAATAAGTAACATTTTTAAAATACAAAAATTATCTTCCAAGTCTGAAACGCATTAATCCATTCAATAATTATCAGCACCTTATGAACAAAGCTTTTTGTGCAACAGAAACAAAAAATTCATCCCTCTTGTGTGGATCTATAGCAATAAAACAATGTTATCAAATCAATATAAGCTACCGATACTAAGGTTTAAAAGGAAAGAAAGACAGAATTTTGTTGCCTGTTGCTGGTATAGGTATATTTACACAAGGAGAAACAATATTGTATAAGACTGATATGACACTCACTTTCTCAAATTCAACCATACTTTATACTTTAAAAAGCTGACCTGAAAGAGAAAATCGCTTGTCTTTTACATATGTTAAAGAGTTTGCTGAATGTTCACTTCATTAGCAGAGCTGATAAATTATAAGCTTTTCTCAAGCGAATATGCTGAGTTCACACGTATCATTAAATATTGTAAAATAGGATGTGTATCTAACACATGATTTGTAGCGTTTTAGGACAGAAAGTGTTAAGTTTTAAATAATGCAACCCAGAGTCTGGCATCACCTAGAAATGACTGTCATGTCAATCAAGATCTCCGAGTTTACTTTCCAGAAGTGAAGTCTGGCTACAATTTTATTATTTAAAGTGACAAGTAGTTAAAAGTGGCTACAAATTTTTGAGACTTTTGTGACACTGACAGCAATCTTTACTCACATTATAAACATTTTGCCAACTAAATAGCAGGTCGATTGACAAACAGACTGTTTTTGGTTAAGCTCTTCTTGCCGTCACCCTTTCTATCTGGAGGGGCGAAATCAAGGGTTCTTTGTGTTAAATGTAGATAACATAGAAATCTCATTTTAATTTTTTTTAAAGTTTTATGTTGGACATATAAATTCATTGATCTTCTTTAGATCCTCATAATACTGGCATCCAACTTTAACAACTTCACTTTCAGTTTTATCTTCCGTCAGGTATTCTTTAGGAGAAATCGAGCAGCATGTAGCTAATCATGAGAGTTCACGAGCACAGGCAATTAACCTTTATCAGACAACTGGACATGCATAACAAAATCAAACAGTTCTCACGAGCAGATACTTTTATCAACTGGCACCTGAATTTCATGAAGACAAATTAATGTGCATTTGGGCTACAAAGATGAGTAAATGTAAGCCATTCACTTAATCTCCTCCTCCCCCTCCTCAATTGGCCTGATCTTGCAGTAAGGTTTTCATCTGGACCATTTAGAGTTCAATTGGATTACACTTCATTTCATCCATAACTAAATCTGCCCAAGTTAAAAAAGACGCAGCATTGTCTTAAAAATTAACTTTTTTGCCTTCTTAAGGCTGACAATCTTATGGAAAAAAAATGTTTATAGCAAGGACTATTTGGGCAAGCATGCAAATTAAAAAAATTCTTGGTATAAAACCATAACAAACATTGAATAGTTTATGGACCAAATAAATTATGTAAAACCGTACAAAGAAAACGATAACAATGCTAGCTTACATACGTGCAAGCTTTTGTTGGTTATAATATTAAAACTGTATAAATGTATGTCTTATGTCTATAAACATCAAGTCTTGTTTACAATAATGTGCTCAGCTCCACATACTCAAAACACACGAGAATATTAAAGTTTTATAAGCCTTTAATTTCTCTGACTGACTCAAGACAGTTTTCGAAAAAAAATGTATAATTTTTTCTTTATGGGTGAGTTTGATAATCATTTGAATAACAATTGAGGTATAATGCAAGAACATCGGCATGAACTGCAATTCAGTTTGTATTTTAAGCTAATCCTGAACTACACCAGTGCGGAAAAGAGGACTGTTTCATATACTCAATCTGTTGTCGATGAATTCTTTTTTAAATAAAAAGATCTCTTTTACAAACTAAGCATGTGTGTACGCTATAAGTAAAGTACAAAACGTGTTGGAACACAATCATTAAAAGCCCCACCCTCTATAAATATTGTGTACAATAGAGGATTTTAATTATAGCGTTTATGGTCGCTAATGACATATTTAGACTTGTAGGCGGCTTATATACATTCATGGTGAAGCCACAAAGACAGAGATAAACATTATGACTGAAGATTATTTATACAAGCAGATACTACGGATAACAAACACAAGTTAGAAGTTACAAAAAGATGTTTCGCATGATTAAAAAATAAAACAAGGTTATAAATGGTTGATACATTTTGAAGATATTGCTCAGTTATTCTAACAGGATGCATAAAAAAACTCAGCAGCATAGATCAGTGATCAATTGATGTGGTGCAAGCATATTCATAACAAGAGATTTGTATCACAGAAAACGATATAAGACCTTGCTTCTAGTGAACCTCCAGACAGTATTAAAGGATAACAATGTTACAAAAGAGAGCAGAACCTTTTCTTTAGATTAAATTTTTCTTTAAAAAAAATGTGTAAACCTTCAAAATTTCAAGATGCAAAGGTATCATTTAAAAAAGTCTTATCAATAAAATCTTTTAAATCCTCTAGTTTTTAAATTCATCCCCACCTTCATAATTTAATTATTTACTGAGTCTATGGTTAGATTGAAAATGTTTTTTCATGACATTTTTCTCCTATAACTCAATTAATCAAATGTAACACCCTTCAGTAAAGCACCATACCTTTTGCAGATTAGTAGTAGTACATTAAGAAATCTCAGCATTAAAAAGTTATGTGCCCTAACTACGAATTTAATAAATTCATGTCTTAAACTTAATACTCATAAGAGTGTTGATAAGGCAAGTCATATATGCTATCCGTAAGTTCCAAGAAAAGAAGAAAGCAATGCTGATGTAAAGGCTAAAATCTGTAATTAAGCTGACACAACTACAAAAACCCTGCCCCTCTCCACTCTGCAGTTGTGCAGATGGTTTGAACACACACACTTTGTGTGGTTCTTCTTTTGTCTTTTTTTAAATATAAAAACTGGACAGACATTCTTGCAAGTTTCTCAATGTCATAGAGTGTATTTAAAAAATGACATACCCAACCATATATCTTAAGCATTTAAGTTAAGTTGGGTTCACCATTTTTTTTAAGAATAAAAAGTAAAAAGAGTTAATAAACTATAAAATTGTCCGCAACTATTGGATATAGACTAAATTGTGTCATTTTTGTCTTTAGATTAGTTCAAATATTTTGTTGCTAGAAAAGATTAGCATTATCAATGCACGCAGGAAACTATACACTGTGATTTCACAAAAAGATCTGAGGTACGGTACACAGAAGATGTTGAACTATTAAATAACTAAATGAAAGGCAACAGGTTGCATAAAGAACACACAGGCAGGGTCAACCTGAACAGGAACAGTTCATAGTTCATTACTTGTTTGGCACGTAAATTACAAAATTAAAAAAAAAAATCAGAAGAGCACAAGTATAAAAGAATGAAATTTTTCTGCACCGCACTGTGAATTCTGCTTCCCATTAGCAGCGAACAAAGCAAACACCGTTTGAAAGGCAGACAAGCTTGACAAGCAATAAAAGTTTTACATTAAATAATAACAAAGATAAAACATTTCAAAATGTTTGAGTTCAATAAATAAACAATCGCAACAACGAAAAGCTGTACAAGCAGAATAAAATGTCCTTGCAGTAAAATAAATGTTTTCAATGTTATCATATGCAACAAAACAACAACAATGCTGCCATTCAGCACCTCGCATTCAGTTGATTTTACTTTTCATTTTAATTTCAGTACACCATACAGATTAGTTATGTGTCTGGCTGGCTGGCTCATTAGAAATGAAAATAAAATTCAGAGCTTACTCTCTCTCATGTTTCCTAAATAGTCTTTCTGGAAGTATGAAAGGTAAATTAAAAACAAAACTTGAAAATGCTTAAATTTTTTCTAGTCTCACTTGATATTGTTTGGTTAGGAAAAAAAAGCTGTTATTTCTAAACTTCACTTTTCAATTAGTTAAAAAACAGAAAGGCATAAGCTTAAAACCCTAGGATCGATCATGCAAATGAGATACTGCCATGACAAATTTTTAACGCCCTCCATTCATTGTGGATCAGGAAAAAGGTCGCAGTAGACATGTGGCCTGTGACAGGAATCAAAGTTAAATCATTACACAAGTGAAACTGTTCCTTGTAGAGCAAGATTCTCCTGCATTCTTCAACAGAGGTCTGCAAAACATTTGAGCACCACAAGAATCTTGAACAAGTTTTGGAACACAGATCCTTGCCTGTGTGCAGGTATCCTAGGTGTGTCGAGCATTAATCTTTGAACTCAACTTGCAAGCAAGGATTAAAACACCTACATTTCTGCAAAGGTGCTCTGTTAAAGTGAGGCATATTCCTCCAGCAAACATGGAGATGCAGATCAGAGAATTATTGCTTGAAACATCATCTTGCAAAATCCGATCAGGACACTTGGCAGAAAAGCACAGAAAGTCTCAACAATGATTCTTCCTTGGCTTGGATAGTTAAAAAACTTAACGAGGCATAAATCTTTCCAAGAAAATAAAATATAAGGAAAAAGTTGAAGACTTTTTCTTATTGCACAGCACAGCCTTGGGGAAATGAAAAATATGAAAGTTATGAATGCAACTTAATTGTCTGAATAACATGAATGTAAGGCTTGCTGCATGGTACTAGAAAAAATTAATAGTGAAACTTTATACGGTAATGTCAGGATGCGGTGCACTTATGTGATAAAGCAACAGCTCTACAAGAATTAGCTTCTTAAAATGCACCACTCATATATAAGATTACCTCAAAACTTAAATTGATCATTAAAACTGAATCAGTGTAAAAGTTGAAAACGCACTGCCCCTCGTTCTGAAGTAGTGAGGTGACACCGGAGATAACCACATTCGACAAATGGATCGTTTCCATGCAGCTACCAAGATTATTGTTTGTGAATTTCACAAGGATGAGTGATAAAATTTCTTGAGGTCTTTGCCACGCTTGTACATTTGCATTTCTGAAAGTCTTTCTCTTCAGGTAGGAAATGATTTCCTCTCTTGCCACTGATACAGAAGAAATTTCTTCACTCGTGCCAACCGCCTGTGAGCTTGTGAAACATTTCCTCGTTGAGGGACTGGTTTTTGTCTGACGCTCGCATACTAAGGAAGATGTAGCCACCGATGAACTCGTGGATAGTTTTGCACGAGAGCTCGCATGCACCGAAAGTGACCTTCTCGTTCTCGAACTCGAGGATCACGTGGTCCACCTCCCAGTTGACGTGCCAGGTCTGCATGGTGTTGTAGCGCCAGGTTTTCAGCGAGTCGCCAGAGTTAAGATCCATGCGAATGATGCGGTTCGAGGCGATGCCCATCAGCTCCTGGAGGTAGATAAGAACAGGGACTTAGGAGTATTTAACAAATTTGTTTACAATACTTATTAAAATAATTAGATTCTAGGTTTTTTATGTCATGAAATACAGTGCTCAACTTGTATAAGGCTTTTGTACGACGAGAAACACAGTGTCGTACATAAATAAGGTAGGACTAGGCTGCAATGTATTAAAATAATTATATAGGTTTACTTTTTAAAATGGTACAATTAGGGTATAACATGCAACCTACTGCTATTCATATCTAAGTTCATATAAAATTAAAGTACATTGTGATTTTTTTCAACTAGTGAAAGAGCAGATAACCTACTCGTATTTTTCCCACAGTTTTGGCAAGTGAATGGAATTAAAATAAAATACTTAACTAATGAGCATGAAATGAAAAAATTCTAAAAGAATTTGTGGTAAAGAAATGACTTTTTTCACTAACTCAAATTATAAAGGAAAACCCGCTCTTGATCTGACTCATAACACACACGAAACAAGGAGAGCTAAACCACTCCTGTAGACCATGCAACCATCAATTGCACATTCTTACCTCCTTTTTGGAGTTGGCCATCTTGATCTTGAAGTAGGTGATGCCGTACTCTGGTAGAGATTGCCAAGCATTGATGTAGGCCAGCTTGGCCTCCATAAGGCTCATGTCCTGGACGTTGTTGTGCGCCTCCATTATTCTTGTTACCAGCTGCAAGAGATAACAATAGGGGATTGATTGATTGATGGATTGAAATTTTTATAAGCCCAGTCCATCATTA
>BMAT01009022.1:397295-407757 GCA_019649035.1 Elysia marginata
AAACAAAGCTGTTTAGTCATTATGACTACACTGTATTTATAAAAATATTTTTCAACACGCTTCAAAGCAGAACAAAGTTATCCTTCTATGTCTCCCCTTCAGTATTTAATGATTAAAAAAAGAAAAATGACTACAATACTTTCTATGTTATAAATGTCTTGTTTGCCACAGCTAGAAATGCTAAACTAAACCTGTTTTGGTCTTTGCGGCTGACAAATTATTATGATGGGATCTGTGCTACTTCATCTTCCGCTAAGCCGTTGAGGTTTCTTGATCTACAAAACAAATATGGTGGAAATGATGGAAGTGTAACACAACCTGAAGGTATATACGCTGATTTGTTTTGTCTGAACGATACACCAGTTAGACACAACTTAATTTTCCAACTGACAAGGTGTTGACAGGCTATTAACAACAGGTGGAATCAATTCGACTCTGACATCGACGAATTACGTACAAACAATTTTCGTTTGTTTTTTTTTTGGTGGGTGGGAAGCGTTTAATAGTTGAGTTTTATTAACAGATGTATATGAGTAAGATAATTTAAAACCTGAACCCCCCAAAATACAAAAGGTCATGGCCTTTGATGCAGGTATAAAGTAAATTAATAAAAAAATCAAAATGATAGGAATTTGACCCGTAAGTCCCACATTAAGTCAAAACCATAAGTTCGGGAACGGCGGATGTTCTGACGCTGTTATTAATACTTTCGATGCAAAGTAAACTGGATCGTCTAGTTTGTAGCCTACAATGTATCTATTCTACTTACGCGCAGTTGACGCGAGCCTTCTCAGAGAAGTTCTTTGGCCGGTGCAGGTACTGGAACGCTTCCTTGGCGGGGATGGGCCTCGAGTTAGCCAGGCTGGACTCCATGATGCCCTCCAGGCTGTGCATGGAGCCTGGACTGAGGGCACTGGAGGACAGACGCCCGCTGCTGCCCCCGTTCAAGGTGCTGTAGCCGGAGAGGGGTGAGGACAGGTTGTGGGGGCTGCCGCGTGCTAGGGTGCTCTGGTGGAAACAGAGAACGGGGGGAAACAAGGTCAATGTGGCGTGATCCTAAGAAACTTTAACCGAAAATTACGTTGCTAACAAATTGTCATTAGTAATAATTTAAGAAAGCAAAGAAAGCAGTATCACAGCAAAAAGTACAACTAAACAATCAGGGGAGGGGTTGGGGAGAGGGGGCAGATATGGATGGAAGAGGAATAGATAGCGGTAGAAAAAGATAGAGAGATACGACGATGAAGAGAGTAAGAGAGGTAGCGACAGACATGATACTTATAGACAGAGGGATCGATGAGAAATAATGAAGAGAACAAAAGCATCGACTGAGAAACCAAAAGTTCAAAGAAGAAATAGTTTTTTAGAGAAGGAAAAAAACCCATTAGCTCCACAGCTTAGGCTGACGAGAATCAGAGAACATCACTGGAGAAAACTCACGTTGGGTGAGGGTCCTGACGGGCTGCGGCTGGGGTAGGGACTTAACTTGCCGCCGTCCAGCGAGCCCTGTGAATTGTGCATGTGGGTGCTGTTAGCGGAGAGCGGACTGTTGACCACGTCGTTGTCCCCTTTCTTCTTCCGCTTGTGGGTGTCTTTGGCGACCCGCTTGAGGTCTTCTCTGTCCCACTTGCGCATGAAGGAGAGCTCCTCTGGGCGTCGGATGCCTGATCGAGAGGAAGAAAAATCGATAGGTTAAGACCTTTAGCTGATTGATTCCCTGGCTTTAATAATATCACTAAATCCACAAGAAAGCTAAGCTGCTTGATCCTAGTATTGGTCGCCCAACATGTGGCGACAGGCTTGCTCTGATAAAAATTAATCTCAGCTTCCGCAATAGAATTTACCTAGCGGCTCATGACTCGTAGATGAGCCTGTGACAAAAGGTCGTGTGGTGTGTCGGGAGTGATGCCATGTCAAGCTTTGAGGCTAAATAAAATGTTTCAGAAAAAAATGTGTCTTATGATCTTGCTTGAAATATGTAATGTGCTGAATGCATAATTTTGAACGTACATGTGTACTTAATTTTTTTTTTTTTTTTACAGAAAACGATTATTAGAGCACAAAACCCCTTATGTCGCGAGTGATTGTGACATGAAAAAAGTCAGACTTTTTGAGTCACATGTGATCCTGACGCGATTTTCAAAAAGCAGGAACTTTATACTGATGATGCAAGTCTTGAGAGTATCTATAACAGTTTTGTTTTAACATCAATAAACCACTGCTTTTCGCTGGTTATATTAGAATTAAACGGGCCCCTTTTCAAAATTAATATGAAATGCTTACAGAGTAAAGCATACCTGCACCAAAACGACCTTTTGTCACAGTCTCAGATCACAATCACGTGCCTGAGGACGGCAGATGATAAAATAATGAGTGTTTTCAAGCCTTCTCAACGGTTGGTTGGTTGTTTGAATTTCAACGTCTATTTTTCAACTACAAGGTTATATCAGAGACGGCGCTTGGGACAATTGAAAGCGTGCTACCACACTGTGATGTACGGAGTGCTGCATACACTACACCCAGTCACATTATCCTGATACCGTCCGGGCCGACCAGACTTAGCACTAAATCTATTATGCCAGACACCAGGCGGATCATACCAATTTTAAAGTCCTTGGTTTGACTCGGTCGGGGATCGAACCCGTACCTCCCGATCTCTGAGCGAGTGTCTTTACCACTAGGCCACAGAGCCGGTACTTCTCAACAGTAAAGGCTACGAACATAGGACTCTATTCAAGCAAAGAAATATCACGATTCCCAGCCATTTGATCCAATAATAATAATTATATTCATTAAACATTCAGAGTTGATACGTGGACTCCGACACACTTAAGGTAATCGCTTTTTTATATGCTGTCGTCGATGTCCGTATCTAATAATATTGTGTTGTTCAGTTCAGTTTTTCCAGTTGATTGGTCGTTCTCTAACTCGTGCGAGATTCGCAAACGCTTTAGAGCTATGATAAGGCACTTAAGTGTAAACAAGTATTCAACCTTTCAATAACATAGTTCGAACATATTCAGGCCCGGATGAAATAAACCAGTAAAAAAAAGGCAGGGTCAAATCACATAACAAACTAAAAAGGCACGGCAAGACAAAAATCAACCACAAATGGAGACGAGGAACGAAATGGTTGTGTCGATTAAAAGAAGAGAAGGAATTTATTTCATCCCAAGCTTGAATGTGTATAATTATTTAAAAGACAGGTTCAGGAAACCTTTCGTTTTGAGACTTCATTTTGTCTTCGGGGACTGACTCCTGTCATGTAGCAGGAAATAACTTCAATCTCTCTCGCACCAAACATATATTTTTATTTCATAACTCTCTTTTCACAAAAAAGATAATATTGAAATTCTTAAAATTGTCAAGTCACACAATACAAATGATTTAAGAAAGGAAACTGAAAAAAAAACCCCACCTAGAAATGATACCATATTGAGAAAGACAAGTATATCACTGATCCTTAAATAAGAATCAAAGGCGAAATCTAGCTTTACAAGATATTGTCGACACTCCCACACAAATAAACACCTCCCGAAACCATTTAACAATTTAACGATGTAACTTTTTTTTTTTTTTGCAAATAAGCGTATGGTTTCTCCTGATTACCTTTTGAAATCGTGTGGTGTAGGCTTCATGCGGGGAAAAGGGGCGGGGCTGCTATGGAGATTCGATATGAGAATATTTCATTGAGACAAAGAAAGGAATGAAACTGAAGCTTGAAACTGAAAATAGGTTACGGTATTCACACTATGAGTAGTCCTACATGACTCACACCCAATCTTCCAAAAAACGAGAAAGATGTTTGCGCAAACACCCTATCACATTTGTCATCATCAAAACCTGGTCGGACAAACAACCTCCATTACCGTTCCGCTGATGTCCTAATAACCCAGTTTTCACACCCTACCGTACCACCAGAGCAGCGACAGGCATGAGTGAGGTCGGAGAGAACAGGGCAAATCTCGTGTTTAGACTTAATGGAAAACACGAATGCTTCCACCACCCATCATATTTAAAACGGAACCTGGTGCATCCCGGCTGATGCCACTCAAAGATTTTTAAAAACAAAACGAAGGTGAGTCAAGATAATCTGAAACTCAGTTTTACACGGGATAGCAACCCAAACCGGTAATTTGGAGATGCAAGTCGAATAAAGGTAGGCAAAGATAAAAAAAAAAAAACTGTGCAAGAGCCTGACGATGCAACCCATATACCAAATGTCATTAACACAAGCTGTGCAATAGGCCTATACAAGCCATCAATGATGAAAACCTGAAACACTCAAAATTTGGCATTCCCGAAAAATGATATTGAATACATCAATACCATAAAAAAGCAGTTACATGATTTTATGCAGGAATAATCAATGGTGATTTATACACAGCAAGAGAAGTTTTTACGTCCCTTTTAAGTTCTGTGATAAAGAGTGTTCTGTGATCATGATTAAGATAAATTAAGGACTCAAAGCTTCCATTCAACCTAAAGCAATATCTTTTTTTCTACCTAATATATCCAGCCTAGATTTCATCGCCTTCAGGTTAACTCCAGCGGCTAGAGAGCTACCTGTAAGTACTAACATCTCCTGATTGTCATAACCCGCACCAATGGCTTGCTTTTGTTAAAGATAACTATAATTCTACTGTTTCCGAATTCTGAACTTTCGATGCCCTCGTTGGATTCGGATATATCGAATGCCATACGTTGGACCAATCGACTTTATTATAACCGATTCTTGGAATACAGACCATCTAAACATTACTTTAAGGTAAGAAAAGAAAAAAAAAAAGTTGGCACTTAGTCTCGATCTGGGTCTATTTCGCTAAGACGTGTAGGCTACACGTGCCGCAGCCAACAGTCTTGTAGTTTACACTCGTTGTTGCCTTGTTTGAACACGAAGCAACATTTTATGGGCGTACTAACTTCAACTCCATCTAGATCTACATACCGACAAGTAGCCTACACGGATCTGCCCGCCCGTTCACAAACACAATTATCATTGTACAACCATGGGGTTGTTTTTGTGGTATTGTCATGGAACAAGAATGCTGTTCATTTAAATCAAATGAATATTTATAATGCTAAAGCACTTTCCTAGGACAATCGAAATAATTAGTTGTTTTCCTTCTTGTAAACTTTGTGGTAGCGACATTAAAGGGTTGTGTAATAAAACGAGGCAAAAACTTTTTCTGGACGCATACATAAAATGAGTTTGGGGGAGGGGGTGGGGTTCAAAAAATCTTCCCATAAGAAATTTTTCACCAGTTTTGTTGTTTATTGCTCTGAAACAAATATTTACAATTCTGTGAAGGGAACCGTCCTTACACAGTGAAATAGAGTAGAATACACGTAACAATAATGCCCTTAGCTTTTAAGTTATTGCATCGATTTCTTCTCCTTTTCTTCTTCTTTTTCACTGTGAAAACATATAGCCATATGGAATAAGAACCGCATCACCGCAACATATGTTACTAGACTTGTAGGTGTTTTACATCACGATCACCAGAACAATAAAAAAGAGTGAGAGAGAAGAAGAAGAAGAAGAAGAAGAAGAAGAAGAAGAAGAAGAAGAAGAAGAAGAAGAAGAAGAAGAAGAAGAGGAGAGAGAGATAAACAAAAACAGCAACAGGCTTGGCACGCCAAAAACAAAAACTTAATAATTCGTTCCTAGGCAACACAGATGCTGTTCACAGTCGGGTATCCAGCGAGTTTTCCTGTTGAAGCTAACAGCGCCATCTGTCAGATGTGCCCAAAACTTATCGACTCTTCCTTCCTTCCATCCTCCCTGTGTTTTCTTATCTCCCCCTCTCTCTCTAAAAAAGGCAATAAAAAGCTTACAGCTTATCATTACGTATCCCCCACTCTGTCAATCTCACCCTCTTGTCTAAACATTTATCAAAGAATATCTTTTAGTCTTCTTGCTTGCCCAATCTGCCAATATTTATTCATCTAGTCATACCTTCAACACTTTTCTATATTCATTTGCATCTCTTTTTTTTTAACCTTTTTTTTCTTCAGTTCTACTAAAAACTATCAATTAATATCATTCTAATTTAACAACTGAACATTGCTGTCTATGTTAATTTAAATTCTTTCCATCAATTTTTTACATTCCCGCCCACATCATATCAATAACCTACTCCAGTCGAAAATCTGTAGATTTTGAAAAATTCTTATTTAAAAAAGTTTGGAAGGGGAGATGGGAGAGCGAGAGAGAGAGAGAGAGAGAGAGAGAGAGACATACAGACTGACTAAGAGAAGCAGAGACAGAAAGAAGATAATGGTAGAAAATTCCCTATAATCTCTAGACATCTCTCAGCTAGATCCTAAATTGCTGGCTCTGATACAGACAGATGGGCATCGGCACCCCCGACTGGGAAGAGACAGCGATGAAGGAAGAACTGAACCCCAGACTGTGCCACGCAGCTATCCTACATCGGGTATTTTTTGACGGTTTAAAAATAACCGGAGGAAAACAACCAAACCACTTTTACCATTTTTGTGTGTATTTTCTTGAGGTTTTTTATTCTTCTTCTCCCGGAGCTGTGGTTCAGCGCTTCAATTTTTTTTCCCTTTTTGTTTTTTCTTCTTTTTTTGCGCGCTTACCTGGTGGCTTGTGGCGCGTGAGTCACAGAAACGAGTCTACATGCAGTCTTGGTGCTCACTCCAGGTTCCACTATCAGTTTTATACATTATACTACTACTGGTGGTTTTTGCTGGCTGGGCACTTATACGAATACCAATATAAACGCGCTTGATTGACAGAGAAAAAAAAATAGAGAAAGTAGAGGTAGATGAACAGAACTGACATTAACACGATGGGCCAGAATGGACAGTTAGACACAAGTATTGAAAGAGAGAGAGAGAGAGAGAGAGAGAGAGAGAGAGAGAGAGAGAGAGAGCGAGAGAGAGAGACTTGCACACAAACTCACAGATTGGTGAGGAACATAGAGCGAGAGGAGATAGAAGAAAGAGATAGAGAGAGATAGACAGAGACAGATTGGTGAGGAACAGAGAGGGAGAGAGAGAGCGAAGAGAGAGACAGAGACAGACAGAAAGATTGGCGAGGAGCAGAGAGAGACAGACAGACAGACAGATTGACGAGGAACAGAGGGAGGGAGAGAGAAAGAGAGAGAGAGAGAGACAGAGAGAGAGAGAGAGAATAAGCTTTATTAAATACCGAACAGACTGCACACATTAAAGGGCCCCTACAGTGGTTCAAAGATAACTTAGCATTGCCAAGTCCTGGCAACAAGAAGCCTAATCTTCGCCATGCAATCACGTTCTCTATGCAAAATGATCTTTTAGCCATATCACTGCTCCAAAACTTTTAGTTTCCTAAGCACCTCTCAGACTTCAGAAGAAAATGAATGCTCTTTTAGCAGTACAAGGGCGCCATTAGAGAGAGACCCCGGACTAAGCAAATACGAATGTCTCTCATTTGCTGCACAAACAGTAGCGTAGCTTATTTAACCAAGCCATGGTTATCAAAAGGTTCCACTGTTGGAATAATCTAAAGCCACTCTAAGAGTTCTTCAATGATCTAAGGTATGGGAAGTCGCGGCCATGACCTTAATTTTTCTTTTTTTTTTTTCGGGTAACATGGTTTTCTCAATCTTGAGAAAACCATTATTCCGGGCAGTCCGTTATGAGCCATTACATGTTGACACAGTTATAAATATATATATATATATATATATGTGTGTGTGTAAAGAGAATTAGCTAAAAAAAGAAACAGATATCAGCTATGAGAATGAGATACTGAAAAACAAACAAACAAAGAATAAAAAACGATAAGATAACACAAGTTTGGACCGGTTGGGTTGAGAAAAATCAAAATCACAAGATGAAATCGGATAAAGAAACAAAGTAGCTTTATTGGTATGTTGACTTGAATAAGTTCTCAAGACTTCGTAATGAGTTATAGAAAGTTGAGTACAACTGTCAACGAGATAAATTGAATATATTGTGTATGAATAGAAACACAGATAAAGAGGCAGGAAAAAGATGAATAGATCGAGAGAGAGAGAGAGAGAGAGAGAGAGAGAGAGAGAGGGGGGGAGAGAGACAGAGAGAGAGAGAGAGAGAGAGAGGCCGATAGACATATAGGTACTGTATAAAAATAAACCAAAGGATAGAGAGACATGTAGATAGATATAATAGAGTGCAAGTGCACAAGAAATAAAAAACTCTATGCAAACAATACTTTTTAAACACACATTAGCTTAGTTACTAACCTAAAATATTACCGGTCCTAATCTTTACTTGTCAATTAAAACAAAAAGTGCCGCAGACCATTTTCTTGCTCCAGTTGACGATATAACTGACCAGAGAAGCCACCAAAGCTAAAGAGGTACAACATTATCATTTATGCCACAGGCTTAGAGTAAAAGATTCTATATCTACAACTAAAACCCTTTGATCATGGAACCTTTTGACCCTAAGTCTTCAAAATTGGATGGACATTGAAACCAACTCACCGAGCTCTTTGCAAATCTGCACAACGGCTGTGAAACACTTGACGGAGCAGTCGATGGACATGCCCTGGACCTGCAGGTCGGGCAGAACCACTTTGAGGTTTTTGTGCATGGGCGTGAACTCGAGGCGGGCGTCTGCCTGCACATTGTACTGGTCAAGTGTGGAGCGGGCTCTGGTCAACCACTTGTTCTTGTCCGGCCACCACAGAGCGTGGTCTGACCAATCTAGGGCGATATCTGAGGAACAACAAAATAGAGCGAATGAAAAAAAATTGCCCATCAAAGTGAAATAAAAAATTGAAGAATATGAGACTTTTTTCAGTGTAATATTTATTCTTTGAAACGACGGTGCTAAATTGCTTGACGTGATTGTCTCGCGCACCCCCCCCTCTCTCTCTCTCATTGTCTCTCGCACCTCTCTCTAACTCATTCGTTAAATTACCTACGATTTATTTCTACGTGTGTTTCGTTCAGTGTCCCAAAAGTTTGCCCTAAATCTCTAAAAACCAGTAGACAATGATAAAATTGTCAACGATACTAAAAGGGCACGGTGAAAATAGGACGATTTTTGGTGTCAGTTTCCCACAAAACATTATACTGTGCGCCGTTACATCTACCTAACATGTATACTTCCTACGGCATGGGTTTTACTTACATATCTACATGCATTTAAGGGAGGCGTTAGAAAAAACCTGCAGTTTGATTTCTTAATATCAAATTTGCCATGAAGTAATTTCAAGTACTTTTCAGTTACAGTTTAAAATTTGAAAAAAATATGGGAAGTGGGGATAAGAAGTCAGAAAGACTAATGATTGAAATAGAGAGACTAAGAGGGTGCGGGAAAGAGGGATAGAGATAGATAGATAGATAGAGAGAGAGAGAGAGCGAGAGAGAGAGAGAGAGCCACAGAGAGTCATCGACAGGTGCAGAAAGGGAAAGAGAAGCAGCAAAGCTTAAGTAGCAGCCACTCCTGTGGGAACAAGGCTAGTCGTGTCACCGAATATCACGCCCCAATGTTTGATGTGTGACACCGAAACGCTCATACAGTGCCCGGGGAACAAATAGCCAATCAACCAACCCACTATTGCGCCTCGGAGAGAACAATCTTGCTTGAAAAAGGCAATAAAACAAGAAGAAAGAAGAAGTAAAATAGCGCCTTGACTCTAACTCATTGTATCGTGCATGCAAGCCCACCTTAAAAGGCCGTGAGTTCAAGTTATATGATAGTTAGTAGAGACCTTTAGCACACGCACCGTGTCTCACTGCGCGTACGTGAAAATCGGGAAAGCAGATCCAGGAAACTATAAAAATAATGAAACCAGTTTCTAAAAATAGACCCACAGACGTTCCCGTCATGCTCACGCGTTGGCTGCTTAAAGTCTGTTATGTCCCAGTTGGGAAATAGAGCCGCCCGCTATTACCACGGTTATTATCTTATTAGGGACACCATTTTCGTCGGTTTTAACACTATCACCCGATCTTTGCTATCTTTTTGGCATCTGCAACGGTGGTATCTATGTATAGGGATGAGAAGCATATACACAAAGAGAGAGAGAGAGAGGGAGAGAGAGCCAGACAGATTCAATGAAATTTCTTTTCCACAGTTACTGGTTTGAATTTATTCTTACTAAATAGTAAATGGGTGAGTTTGGAGAGAAAGAAGAAGAAACAGAACACTACAGAATTTTGATTTAATAAAGACACTGGCATTCGCTTACAGCCGATGCTTCACAGGAATGCTTTCAACATCTTAATAGCAAAACAAAACCTATTTTACCAGCGTTAATGAATTGACAAGGGAGTAATCATATACAGTCATAGTTTTACAATGTAAAAAAACCCAGACAGTTTCTATAGTATACATCAGAAATAGTATTGTTCGAAAGAGATATATTATTAAATACGAAAGGTTTTTAAAGTAATCGTCTCTTTCAGTTTGCTAAAAAGGAAAACAAAGATTGTTTCACCTTGTATTAACTCCAGGG
>BMAT01009022.1:419461-431611 GCA_019649035.1 Elysia marginata
AGTCAAGAACTGGTTTTTAAAAAGCTCCCGCCCCGGATCTGTAAAGTTCTGCATGCCACGTTATTACGCTCCTGCATCTCGACGCGTGAGCGAAACAAATAAGGTCTGTTAACCCTGTACGTAAGTGCTGCCACAAGAGTCTGGGTTTTTTTAAACATTTATCATAATATATGTAGCTGTCTTTCTGACACTCCCAGTCCCTGACTCGAGGTCAATGGGTCTGTCGGGTGAACTGCTGTAATGGGCACAACAAACAGTAATTAATGACACTGCTCAGTAGACAAACATCAGGCCACATCTGTTTACCTCGTGAGCACGAAGAACGAAAGGAGGCAAATAGGATCTAGGAAGGAACGACGAAAGAGACCCAGAGAGTTAGACATTTGATTTTGTAGCATCTGGCTCAATCCAAAAAGCCATAAACATTAAAAAAAGCGTTTTTAGCTTGTGAAGACAGTATTCTTACTACATGTATAGTAATGTACTGAATGTTTCAAGATATTTTATTGAGGCACAGTCTGGTTTTGATTTTTTCGTATTAGTGAACTTAAAACTAATGTTGTGAAAATTTTCTTCCTTTCTTCACCCCCTCCCTACTTTGTGCATAACAGGGGTTGTCAGTGTCTCAATATTTTACTCAACCCGCTTTCTTTTTATATCTCACTTCTTGGGTTCTTTTTGTCACTTCTATCAACACGCCATCCCCACCCACCTCTCTAAGTTATCTCTACATTTTCTCGTTCGCACCACTGATGTAGGTTACTCTTAACTTACTACTTACTTAATTCTGTAGTGCTCGTGGAGGTCTTCAAACTTCGTCTCACTATCCGCAATATAAAGATTGCATTGCCTGCACATTAGACTCGGAGTCAACATAATTTGCATTCAACATTTCAAGCGACACCAAAACAGCAACACAACAATTATTACTCTATACTAACAAGAGGATAGGCGGAGAAAACCTAATTTATTCTACATTCCATTCACACACACACACACACACACTGGAGAAGTATACATTACGCTTCAAGTGACGACGGCAATGTTGATCGTCGGTACACACCAGTAAGTGTTTTATTGCTTGCCCTTTTTGTGTGTGTAAGTTTATGTGTCAGATACGGGTCAGCGCCCGGAGAGCGTCTAGGCTAGCGAGGTGTAGAATTGATAACATTGACACGTCGTTACAACATGTTTAGCCGCTCAACCAAACCTAGAACTAGAAGTGAGAGAGCAAGTTACGAACAGGGAGCCACTCCATCCCGGGAGATCCTCATCCTACACAGCGACTACGACACTCCACTGGCAAGTGAGTTGGAGTGTCAAAAAGAAAAAAAAAATATTAAGCATTCGAATTCGAGTTACAAGTTCAAAGCTATGTTAACTATTTTACTTAATTTCATTTTAATTAAATTTAAGTTCATTTCATCTTCTTTCGCCCCACCCCCGACTCGCACACTCTCCAATGATGAAATTTGAGTGGATTTAAAATGGTTAATCTGAATCATGAGGTTGTAACGCACGATGGTCTGAATTGTTCATCATCAATGTAGAACACGATTTGTGTTGCGCTTAGGGAAGTTTGGAAAACAATGCCATTTCTCAATGCCTTTGAAAGATGGAATGGTTCTAACATCTCCATGACAAACCAAGTCACGAAAACTATGTATACCGAGAAAAAAAATATAACTAAGACACTAGTTTCACTCCGACTTCAGAAATGGACTTGCCCTTCTTATTCCAAAATGTAGTATAGTACATTTGAGCTGTTGCAGTGACTGGTTGAAAAGAGTGCAAGGTCTTTCTTACACTGTGATAATACTCAATTATCCATTATGGTTAACTAGCTATACACGTATAGTTAAACTGCCAGTGTATAATTCCAATAACGAATCTAACTGGATTCTTCTTATTCAGTGGAAACAATAAACGAGAAAAAAATGAACCGGCTTTAAAGCTAGCAGGCTTACAGAGCGAGGTAAAACAGCCGACGAAAATCGCTGCCACGGGTCAGTGCGATGACTTTCTGATATTATGGATGTCGCTGTTGCTGGTGCGAGATCAACGATTAGAGCACTTTAGCGAAACAAGGGCTTCAAGATGTGGACAGACTGCCGAAAAATTTGACAATTGCCGAGAATTGCGTCTCCCATCAGTCTATCAGACTGCAGAAACTGTCTAACCATAATTATGAGAATGTCGTCACAGATGTACGCTCACTACGCTCACCCTTCATCATTGATTTGTGTATGTCCAGGGCAGAACACCCTGCCTTATTTTACCTTCTAGAATACGCAGAGTATCAGGAGAACCAAACAATGTATAAAAAGTATAAAAAGCAGTTCAACATGAGGTACATCTGCTGGGAAAGACATCTTAACATTTCATACATGTATTGAGCGTTTGGTGTATTTGCTAGAAAAACTGTACCTTATGTTCTTAACTTGGGAGAATTCAAAAAAAAAAAACCCCTCAAAGTAAGCAACCTAAGAAAAACACAAGCAAACATGTACAGGCTCGTAAGCTTTTTGTATGCTAGTTGCAAACAGTACAAGTCGCCGACAGTAGTACGGACTTGACTTGTTCAAACATTCGCTGTAACCAACTCAGGATGCGCAGGTTGGAAAGGCTTGGTATAGGCTTATTTTCCAAACATTCCGTCCGAAAAAAAACGGTTACCACTTCTGAACGAAACTACGCTGAACAACGAGAGTCGGGCAATTGGTGTGACGTAAAACTACTACATGGCTAAACACTTGAAAGAAACATAACTGTGCGGTTACAAGCATGTCAGAGGTCATCAAGAATAGTACAAACAAACCCAGGTAAAGAAAAGCTACGACAACAGGCGAGGAATTTTTATATTATGGCGAAAAAAGACAAGGGTTGGAGATGGGGGGAGCGGTGGTTAGGGGGAGCTAAAACTCATTAGTGTGCCCTAGATCGGCTAGCCAGCTGGTCAGACCCGTTAGATCTGGCGTTTGGCCCAATAAGTTGCATGCTCTCGTGGATTGAATGAGCGTCTTGTTGGCTAGGTAGGTTATTGAAGGCCAGGGCTCGGCTGTTTTCAACCTGACCAATGCAAATCCATTGCCGATGACCTTCACTATATATTCTATAGGTCCCAAGAGAGATTGTAATAGGTTTCTGAAGGAAATGGTGGACATCTATGAAGTCTGAAAATTCAAAGTATGATGGATAAGAAGAAAAGGACGATGCAGGCCCTATTGTTACAAAAACAGACTCACGTGTGAAAGACAGATACCTTGAATGATAGATATATGAAGATGAATAGCTGGACATACAGAAAAAAGTCAAGAAAAGAGCTAGGAAACAGTAAAGCTTTATCGACAAATAGCCGAATGAATAAAATAAGTGGCACACTGTTAAGTAGAAATCGGCTTAAATAACCAAAGACGGAATCATCATAGGTTTGTTGTTAACCTATAATAGCGCGGAATTTGCCGTTCCGTAAGAACTGCCGCATCGCAAAACGATTAAAAAAATAAAAATGCTGAAAAATTATCCAGTGAGAAATAAGAAGGATCCTCTAGCCAAAACCAATAAGACATTGTCAGGGCCAACTAAATAATAATGCCTTCCACTCACCTTCTCAGCAGACCTTCGGCTAGATCTACCCCAATACCCAAATGGACCAACAGTAGAAGGCTATTACCAACACAATCACCCACACACTTCTTGATAAGCCCAACTTTCGAGGACCTGGTACGAAGATCAATCGAATGTCACTAGTAACCGGTCAAATAGATGCAACCTACAGTGCCCAAGTACGTATCAATAATCAATACAGCCACAGCTGAAGGCAATGCAATGGAATCTACTAGGATGGTACTGTTCTAGCGCAGAGGTCCATGCTATGGAATAAATTTGAGAAGGAACTCAGTTGGTGTAGGTCACTGCCTTCCATCTTCTTCTGTAGGAAGTAATGATCTTGGTGGGCGGGATGGTAGATAGAATCAGATCTCTATAAATACACAAATCTAGATAGGTAAAATGGTAATCAATAATCGGTCAGGACACTGCAACATAAAAACGAAAAACGACAGATCCTTAAGAAACGGATTAGTAAAATTTATAGAACTCTCAAACAAGTGACCTAATATGTAACAGAGCTTTGCAACTGGTACGTGTGAATCGAATTATATATGTAATTAAACTGTACCCCAGAAGTTTTTCTTTTTTGTTGTTGCAATTGTCGATGCTAGTCTTACTGAGAGGTAGACTGATATCGATACAGTAAAGAATAGAGGTAAACGACCAAGAGAGTGAGAGAGAAATAAAGATAGATAGATAGATATGTAGGTAGAGAGAGAGAGAGAGAGAGAGAGAGAGAGAGAGAGAGAGACTGTGGAATGCTTTTACTGTCCCAAGGTTACAGTATTTAAAATTTTATTCGAATTCCGATTGAGTGTCATTCCTCAAGGCAAAACTAATCGTATCATTAGCCAAGAGTGACCGACATTTCTACACGGCTGTATGTTTAGTCCACTTGAATTGCCTTGGGTTTGGGCAAACAGTTGCTGATAACACGAAGGTCTTCAGAACTGACGATGGCATAGCTATTATGGAAAACGTGTGGTGTATCAAGATATAGAGTTTTGAAGTTCGGAAGAAAGCAAAACATTACTAATGTGCATCTCATCTCCCGGAAGCATAGCTCTCTTGAACCTTTGCCAACACCTATGATAACAAAGCAACATGGGCAAAGCAATATAATCATAATAATCATAATCATTTTACGGCTAAACTTCTCTATTTGACTCATCACAGAGAGCATCTTAATGAGTGGAGTGAAGCTGAGAGCGAGGCAGAAAGAGGGTGGGGGGATAAAAATATGAAGAGAGATAGACGGAGTGGAATGGGTTTACAGGCAAAGAGAAATCGAGAGAGAGAAAGAGAGTGGGGTGGAGAGTGGGGGAGATGAGGGAAGAGGGGAAGGTGCAGGCAGAAAAGAACAGAAAGGTCCCAGTACATATAGTTTGATCCTCGATTGTTTACTATACTATCGACCCCACTGAGACCTCACAACTGATTTGTATGTAATACTGAAGTCATGTTCACTCGTGGTGAGCACTGAATGAAGAGGAGGGTCGGGGAAGTCGATGGGACCTGGATAAAAAGAGAACAACCTGAACTGATCATAGCGGTTACTGTCCAAACTGGACGTCACAGTGGCCGCACGTGAGTGTCTCGCCTGGCCTGACATGGTCAAGGGGGCGACCACTACGAAATGACGTCACTAAAAAAAAAACAAAAAACAAAGCCCCCCACATCTGGAGAACGTAGACACGCCGATATTAATGAGATCTGCTCCAAACCAGCTGCACTTGTTCTGTCACAGACAGTCACAGCCTCACATTGTCTCGACACAGACTTGCATTATGCCAAAGACTGAGAGAAAGAACGAAAAGGTCAAATAACATAATTACCAGTGCAATGTTTCCAGGCTGTTGACCATTGTAAGAATGTTGTATGGCACGCCTTGTTAAAACAGTTCAACTACTGGCAGCTGAGGAACATCAACGTGTTAGGAAAAAAAAAGGCAATTGAAATACATGTAAAACTTTACACCCGTGTCCAGTCCATAGCCAGCGTTGGCTACCGAATTATATCAGAGCACTTCCATTAAAGACACACCTGTCGACCAGTAGTACCGACTTGTGCCATGACCATTATAGACTGTAACAGTCTACAGGAACTAAGAGCAGTGACTTTGCGACAGAGAGACAAAGTTAAGGTTTTTGTTTTTCAAAATAAGGACTAATTAAGGATAAAACAGGAAGCTCACAAGCTTCTTTTTTCAAGTTTGAATTTGAAAGTAAAATTTAAAACAAACATGCATAGAGGCATTCACTATCGTTTACAGAAAAAAAAATTCCTGGTGATAAAGGGTGTAGCTTAGCTTTATATGATATACAAAGACTTCTGCGGACTTACGAAAACATTGAATCTGATGATCACATTTATAAGCATTGCATCATACATATCAGAAAGATAAACCAAAGCTCTGACAAGCTAAGACTAGAACCATCTACCTTATGGACTTTCTAGATAGTTGTGATTTACTTCAAACAACTAACATGTAACCCTTCGTGTGTCATGAGAAATCTGACCCCCCTCAGAGGTCGAGGCAAGTCCATAAATACGTGTCACAGCTGTCGCCCGGGCTCTGTTTATGTCAGACAGTGCATGGCCCGGCCTTGTCGGGCAGAGGGAAAAAGAAATTGTCCATTTTTTGCGGCCATTATAAATAATATTTAACTTGCGAGTACCTCAAGAAGCATCTTAATTTAGGTGCCTACTAACATGTGAACTGTTCTCATGCAACTGCCTTTCTAATATTAAACTGTTCTTGGTGTGCTGCTATTGCAACCGCCTTATGACTGCCGCTGATATAACTTAGTAGTAATAGTAGTAGTAGTAGTATACTACTACTACTACTACTACTACTACTACTACTACTGTTGCTTCTGCAACCATCATTAACATTAATGATGGTATCATTCCATCATCATCATCATAACTTGAAACAATATCTAACAGTGCATTTATAAACCAAGTGAGTGCAACAAAGAGTTATTGCTTGCTTGACCAATAGGTGCAAAACACTGAAACCTGCGGTAGTCGCAACATCAAAGCTAGGGGACACACACTAAGGAGAAACTTTAAAGCACTCCATGCAGTGAGTTGGCCCCCCAGACAATAAACCACCTGACATGCTCCTCAGGTTCTGTTAACTGCCAAGACTACGACATAAACCAAACTTAACTAATCTTAGGTGGGGGCAACCGCCTGTCGATATTCACTCAACTCCACGAGGGCTCGTAAACCGATTTCTTGGCAGTAACAAGCCGCAAGCCTTCTCGCTGAGCGGGACAAAGAGAGCGATTTTCAATGCAAGAAGGCCCGGGGACTACGCAAGAGTTGAGATAGTTCTCGCAGTTCTTGGCTGTAACTCTAGGGGCATTACTTAACAGAGATGGACGTCGTCGCACTGCCTGCCTGAACAGATAACAGTTTCAGTGAGGACACCAGAGGTCAAGAGGGCTTGCTTAGTGACCGCACGAGGAAGCCGAGGGACGGTCAAGATTTAGGGTCCTGTCCACTTGGGGGTTGTATTTTAAGGTCCCTGGCGTGTGGGGGAAAGGCCAAGGGGATAGGTTGGATATAGAAATCCACGGACCCTTAGCTTAAATTCCCTGGGGCGAAGAAAAGCAGTAGCATTGAGTGTAGAAAGAAACAGTGAAGGCAACAGAGCGTGAGGGAATACGTTCGTCCAAAGATTTGCGTGGAGAAACGTGGAGTTCATGTTAAACTGTTTTTATAAGTTTCTCCGAGGTAAAAAAAATCTGAGGCATGAAACAACATTTTCAAGACAGTAGGTGTGGTAGGACACTATATACAGTAAGTAGGTGTGAGTGGGAGAAGGACGTTTACAGCGTATGTCAACGAACTCTCTTTCTAAGCTTTCCATCGCTTTTTCTAAGCATTCTTAAAATAAAGAGTAAAAAAAAACATTTGTAAGGTCGCGAATAACTAGGCATAGATGCTCGATATCCGAACAACAGTAGTAATAAAAATAATGGCAGTAGGCGTAGAAACAGTGATAAGAACTTTTTTCTTCAAATATCCCCCTCAGACGGTTTTTAATTAAAAAAAAACAAACAATAGTCTAACCGATTTCAAGCAATTTCGTTCTGACTAAATAATGTTGGCTGATTTCCAAACTGACCCTATTACTGTATTCTACAATTGTCGATCGTCACCCCCATCATTATTATGGACATTACCAACAGTATTAACGGTGACAGAAATACAATCTCGTCAACAACTTGCCCGTGGAAAGTCCTGCTAAGGCTATCTGGCGCGAACTATGAGAACAACTCGCGCCACGAGCTCGCAACGCAAAGGTACAAACTCATTACAACAATCATTCCAGTAATCGCAGGCCGCTGTTACGACATTTGTCCGGCGACCAGCACTAACTCAGCATGCGACCACACTGGTCCAGGCAAGCTGTCCTGTCAGTTTCGTTATCTTTCCCTATTAGGACCAGTCAGGTTGATAGGGCGCTCGCCTGCTTGCAGAAAGACTTCGAGGTTGCTGCTGAACCAAACTTCGTAGGCGAAGAAACGAACTGTGTGGGTTTAGGTTAGTAGTTTCGGGAGAATCGATAAGCAGCGAGGACAGGCCCGTCAGTAACACTGTTTCGATTACTTGAGTAAAATATAGCTTTCACAAATCTAGTTAAAGAAACAGGTTTCTTATACAGTTATAATTTTACCTGCTTCCCTAGGAAACGCATAACCTGTGAATTAACCTGAGCCCCATTTAACTTAAGAGGGCTTTGTAACACGTTTTCTGGACTCGTTCAACTAGCAAGGCCACAACAATGCAGGCAGGTCGCGAGACTTAGTAAGGCTTGTAAGTTTTTCACATACAAGTAATTTACAATTTTCTATTCGTGCATCCTCTGTTCCCTCAGTCGCAAAACATTCCACCTCGCCGCCAGCGCACTTGACCAAAGCTCTAGAACTCAATCTGACTTATGGTTGCCACCACTCATCAGCAAACATGCTCTTCAACCATTTTAACTTTTGAAACAAGTATGCTTGGCTTCCTCTAGTCTGGGTGACAGTCCAAGTCTCTTCTGGCCCTTACTCAAGTTTCTTTTCACTACACATATAATACCTCTTTTTCTACTAAGTCCATCGGTGGTTCTTACTCTTGTTCTTTCTTTAAATAAAAATAAGGATGTTAACCAACTTAATTGCAAACCTTGGGAGGCGGCATTATATACCTCTGAACTGAACAAACCTCTTGGGGGAAAGCTCAAGGGACGTTAAATGCTAATAATATTACTCACTCACTCACTCACTCACTCAGTCCCTCGACCTGTGGGGTCGTCGGGGGGATCTGAGGGCAGAAGAAGCAGTCTTTATGATGTAAATCTTCACTTTTCAACTTTTCTACCAGCTCCAATCAACATGGCACATGCCCAAGTACAGGTAGTAAGTCTGTTAATTCTCGCGACCTGCCTGCATTCTTTCTTGCATAACGAGTTGTTGTGAGGAAAGGGCCAGACAGCTAAGCCGTGATTATAAATAACCAATGAGGGCCTTAGGGAGATGGAAATTACGGATTTTAAGACTATCTTCTATAACAGGGTTTTGTGTATTTGCCATTATAACTAAAATTTAAGGCCGTCTCGAAGAGAAATGGGAGAGAGAGAGGGGAGAGAGAGAGAGAGAGAGAGAGAGAGAGAGAGAGAGAGAGAGAGAGAGAGAGAGAGAGAGAGAGAGAGGGAGAGAGGGGGGGGGGGGGAGATAATTTTTGTCAGAAATACGAGCAGGAGGGAAAAAAAGAATCTTTCTAGCGTTATTAAGTATGATTACAATCCACATGCATGGGGTTTGTTTTAGAGCGGCGATACATCAGGAAGAGTGTTATATATAAGTGTTATGTCTGACAGTTTAGCAATGGCATATTTCATGAATCCAAACTTGCGAACACAGCATCTGTGGAGGATGGAGAGCGGTGAATAACTGAGAGCCTGGCAAACAGCGAGGTCGTGGCATTGAAGAGTCTGCTTCAGAACTTTGCCAGCACCGCATCACAATAATTGCATGACTTGGAGCGCCTTCGCAGCTTTTGTAGAGCGCCTACGATGAGCTGAACGTGCATAATTTTGTCTCTTCATACAGTTATCCGTATAACTTTATACATGGCTGTGTAGGTAATTCGTTGTTAATTTGATTTATACTCTGGAACAATTGTATTCTATGTAGATAGAAGATCAGTTGGGATCGCACGGGCATGTTTGAAAAACTTGCATCGCATCCTTATAGTGATACAGTATGCTTTATTTCTTCGGCTGTAGTTGCACGAGCGATATTAAAAAAAATCATAATAAGTTTCGGATAGTGCAATGTTGATGTATTTATGTTTTCAAGCCCTCACCACTTAAAATCTCTTGGAGAGATTGGCACATTTACATCATGCAGGGGTGCAAGTTTTCCGATTTTTGCAGGAATTCCGATTTTTTTAGCAATTTTCTTTGGTTAAAAAAAGCAGGAAAGTTTGAAAAAAAAATAAGACTTAAAAGTTACAGAAAAGCTCTAAACATGAGTATCATAGAAAATAAAACACTTATTTGAGTTGTATAGCCGTGCAGACCCTAGAGCAGAGTTGTATCTGTCTTTTGTAATTGGTCATTCAAAAGTTCTGCAGGGGCAGATATAAAGTTTTCCTGCTTTTTTAGCATAAGCCGCTTGCATCCCTGATCATGAAAACGTGGCTAGCCATGTAAATTTGTGTGGTGTACATATAAAACGTGATAAATAATCTTTAACCGCTCTAAAACTGTGTACGTGTGTTCGCGCACACGTTATACAATGTACCTCTGACAACAGCCCTTTGAATCTTAAATTGGTTGGCATTTTTGCGCCGCATTGCGCTGGCGCCGTTTAAAAGACAAACGAAATAGCAGGCATTCAGTCAACACTACGATCCTTTATTATTCATGAGATATTTGCTTTGAGAGTTTGCCATTTCTGAGCAATTCCATTTTCCAATCAATTTTTCAAAGGTTTAGTGCTTGAGCTTTATCTCTGAAATTTATAAAAATGTCATTTTGCTTTTCATACTGGTCGGGGACGAAAGCAAATATGAATCAAATAGAGGGTCTACATCTAAAGGCCAATTAACACCCTTCGCTCAATTTTGTTCCTCGGAACAAAAGCAAACTTGATTAAATTGATAATTTTTTTAGTCTTGGTCATAACTCACTCCTAGCTAGTTTCGAGATGAAAGTCGTCAGAAAAAAAGGTTTTTGGCGTTAAGTCGAAGTGTACTATCCTTTATTTTCTGAGCACTTCAACGCCCTTGGGCTCCTAAAAGCTGTTCTTTTGGTAAAATTTAACATCACCAACAATGTTCTGACCTGCCTTTACATCGACGAATGCTAAGCTTAATAGCAGCTGAGTTGAATACATCAACTTGCAATAAAAAGTTTCCACGTATACCAACAATTACTGTTCCAGTAGTTACAAATTACATACTTCAAGCGTAGCGGTCTGTGAATGTCCACAGGGTGTGATGATGGTCTGGCCAGACCATGTAATCATAGGATAATAAAATGAGTGCTATGACCTGGTCTAGTCCTAATTCGGTAATTGTAACGAGGAATGTACAAGATAGCCGCCACAGAGCCCTCATTGTAAACTAAATGTAGATAAAGAAGAACTGTTTCTATAACATAATGAATGACATTTATGTGCAAAAATGCTAAGGGTTGTTTTCGACCAGCAGATTAAAGGCAAGGGGGTAGTCATTATACAATTTATAGTCAAGTGAGTATCACACAGAAAGAGAAGTGACTCATGTTTTTATGTGTAAGTCTTTCTCTCTCTCTCTCTCTCTCTCTCTCTCTCTCTCTCCCTCCTTCTCTCTCTCTCTCACTCTGTCTCCCCGCCCAAGTTAAATGGTTAAGTTTACGCCTATGCCTGTAAATATTTGTATCGGTAATACATTTTTCCTGTCACAAATCTTTGGTACAAAAAGAGGGCGTTTCTTTCAAACCGTTGTCGTGGTTACTGCATACACATAGATCTATAGAGAAGCTAGCAGTAATTCTAGATAAAGATTCCAGACATGTCAAATGGTTTTGAAAAAAAACAACAACCTGAAAACGGACATAGCGTTGCATAAAGATTTCATTAAAAACGGCAATGCCACAAATTATGCAATAAACTATAAATCGGTGAAAGAACCTGAGATAACCTGAAATTCGGCGTCCTGCGATTCAATAGCGATGAAAAAAGGGGGTTACCTGCACCTTCCAATAAATACTATAGCACTATGAAATCAGGTGTGAGTAGAAGAAGAAGTTTCGCTTTGAAGCTTGGGATGAAAGCATGAAGAAATAACAAGAAACAGATCATTCTTGGCAAATAAAAATATTACACATTTTGGAAACAAGCGACATTTGTCATATCATACAATGCATAAAATAAATTTGACAACAATGTGAATCTCAATACATTTCATATATATAAATATATATATGATAACGTGTGAGTCACAACAGAAGATTGAAATAGATGAACGGGCATGCGGTTAATGTGAGAGAGA
>BMAT01009023.1:45483-61259 GCA_019649035.1 Elysia marginata
TCTCTCTCTCTCTCTCTCTCCCTCTCACATTCTATCTATCTATCTATCTATCTATCCTCTGTCTCTCTCGCTACGTCTTTACATCTTGGTTTGTATATGTCTGTTTGTCCGCCTGCTTCTAACATTCTGTCTCTGAGTTTCTTGTCAACGCCTTCTCTTTATTTTTTATCTCCCTATCACCGTTTTATTCTCATTGTTATCACAGTCCACACATCTCTCCCTCTCTCTGTCGCTCTTTCTTTTGTCTCTCTGTCTGTCTGTCTGTCTCTCTCTCTCTCTCTGTCTAGCTAAATATAGGGCATCTCTCTTTCTCTCTCTCTGCCTTTGTCTCTGTTTGTACTTGTCTGTCTGTTTCTTCATGTCCCACGTTCTCTTTTGGTCTCAAACCATGAGTTTCTAACCCAGTGTGTAATCTTGATTACATACTCCTGGATTTAAGTTCTTTAGCAGTATTTTAGTTATATTAGTATGTGGATTTAAAACAGATCAGTTTAGATTTGTTCTACCACAATATTATCTAGAGCAGCTAAGAAATAGATAGATCTACTTGTCTCGCAGCGGAACGCCCGGCTTCCGAACGGAGAGGCCCGGGCTTCCGAGTACTGGTTTTCGCAGTCGAAGTTTAGTCCTTGAGAAATGCTATTTATACACGTTTCTTCGTCTCACTTATGCGTTAATAGTTCCCGACTAAAGGCAGTGAAAGATTTTGTCAGTGTGCTAGAGTAATGCGCTTTATTAGCTGCTCCTATGTTAGTTCAGAAGGTAATTTGGTTGAAGGTGGCCTGCCGGGAACCCATATAGAGCGCCAAGAGTATATAAGCGGATCAGGCGCTTTGTGACAAATTCTCTTTACTTTGCCTCATCTTGGAGATAAGAAGAACGGCCGAAGCTGCAAAATCGAACGTCTAGAAACATGTATGACTAGGTACATGTAATACATGATGTGTGGTTTTTTATGCTAGTGAATTAAGTCAAGTAAGGTTTCCTTCAGTTTTGTTTTTTAAATCTTTCCTGCGTTGTTTTATCAAGTTCTTTAATGTGTTTGGGGTTGTTCTTATCTGACTGCTTTTAATTCTGGAAAAGATGCGCTGTCTTTTTGGATGTAATATTTTCATGAATAAAAATTGGTATGAGTACATAGATTTTTCATTGTGTTTCAAGCCGCAGTCTGCGCATTTACAATTGTAGTGGTAGCGTTAAATTTATTATTTTTTGTTGTTGTCTTAGCAGCAACAACACTTAGGGCGTGATGCTTTCTGTATAAAAATACAAGCAGTTACTCTTTCAAATTGTCTTCTAAGAGGTATTGGTAAGCTACACGTAAGCCCCTATTTATCGTTTCACCGAACTTTCACTTTCCATTCAGAAATTAAACTAGCTAAACCATTTCTTCACATAAAAAAACAGCACCATATCTATTTTACTCTAAATGTTTCCGTCACTCTCGGTAGATGCGAGTATACGAAAGCGAGATGCTTGGCGCCACTTTTGACAGTACTTGCCTCAGGATCATGCGACGGTATCACGACTCCAGCGCCTGATGTGGCACACATCGTGTGCAACGCCCTGGCAGCATCCACCTGTTATGATGACGGCATCATCCTCTGTGGCTCAGACGGCATCACCTACAGCAACTCGTAAGTTTGCTTTTTTGTTCACACAATAAGCAGCCTTGTTCAGACAAATTGGCACTATCATGCAGGGCCCTCGTGCCTTTCCTCGCTTTTCAATAGTCCTAGCTCGAAAAAAAGCAGTATACTTCGATCTAATTTAAAACATGTATGGCATGGCATGTGATTGTTGTTGTTTTTTTTTTGACATAAATGTTAGTTCCTGTTTTTGAAAGAGTTTTTTTTAATCTTCTTTTTCTTGGATGTTCATTACTTCTCCTTTCCTTTCTCTTCTTTTTCTTCTTCTTCTTCGTCTACTACTACTACTACTACTACTACTACTACTACTACTACTACTACTACTACTACCACTACTACTACTACTACTTCTGCCGTTACTACTACTATTACTACTACTACTTCTACTATTACTATTATTACTACTACTACTACTACTACTACTACTACTACTACTACTACTACTACTACTACTACTACTACTACTACTATTACTGCCGCTGCTGCTGCTGCTGCCTTTACTTCTTCTTCCTTCTTCTTCTTTTTCTTTTCTTCTCTGTTTTCTCATCTACATCTTCATTTTGATCTTCTTCTCACACTTACACTTATACATTTTCCTCTTCCTCTTTTTCTTAGTCTCCTTCTATTTTTCTCTATCATGTTAGGTTCTTTCTTTTTGTCTTTGTACCTTTGGACCATATTCTTTTTTATGCGTTCTGTTTTTTTCTTTCATCCCAACTAACTTTAAATAGAATAAGAACGCGTCATGCTTAATTACATGCGCGCAGTATTGGAGCAACCTTTTCTGCCGCGCCTAGGCACTCTCCTTTTAGAGGTATTGACATGATCATTTTCTTTTACCTTGTATAATGTTACATTAATTTTTTTTAATTTTCAGATGTCTGTTCGAGCAAGCCAGATGTCAGTCGGCTACTCTGAAAGTTGAATATGTTGGAAATTGTCGCCAGTAAAATGTGTACTATGAAAGCCAGGACTTAATTAGCGTGTATCTACTCCTTTGAGAAATATCATTTATGATCAGAATGTACGAAAATCGGTACTTGCAAGTTGGTTCTTTAGCTCCAGAGGAGATTAGTAAAAATGCAGAATAAAATTTGGGCAATGACATTTTAGAACACAAAAAGAAGAACAGAAAGAGGAGGACGATAAGGAGTCGAATCGAAAAAAAGAAAAAACTTAGACTGAACACAGGAAAACAGAAAACAATAGAGACATCGAAAACAGAGAAAGGATAGTAAAACAATGACACAAAGTCTGACAGACATACAATTGCATACACCTACAGGTGAGAGAAAGACAATAGACACATGTAATGTTATAACAAATAGTAGGAGAACAAAACGTTACAACATACGAATAGCTGATACAACTAGATGTATTTACGCAAAGCTAATCTCACGCTTAGTGGAGACTAAATTGAAGAACAAAGATACAGTAATTTAATTGGACTTTTATTTTTTAAAAATCCCCAATAATTCCTTTTAGTTATCATAATCGTAACAGTAATTACAGCACAATAGTAATTGTTATTGATATTGTGAAACAAAATTTGCGAGTTAGTCAACATTAACAAAACCAACCACAATAGTTGTTGTCACAAAAATGTTGATGACAACAAATACATGTATAAGTAAATGTACCTTAAATATGTTACACGTTATAAATACATATATATACAAATCATTATGCACAAAGTTATGGTAGTAAGTATTTTACCAACAATATTGCATTACTACTTTCGCAATCAATTCTCGTATCAGCTGAAAGTTCATTATTCTAATTGTATACATGTTTACATACACATTGATATACAGAGAAAAAAAAACTTCCCTAATCATCTGTTTTTCTGCATTTGATAAAAAAGAGTGCAGTATTAACTGAAGCGAGAGGGAGCAACATTTTGATCCATAACACCACTTTGTTTGAGAAAATTAGTGTACCACATGAGGCAAGGAATTTTCACCTTTGAGCGTGTAAGCAGATAAAGATTATTATAAGTACCAATGAGTTTGACAATAGTTATGATCTAAATGCGCACTAATTTTAATATGCAATAAATTATGTATGGTGACTGAGTAGTAAAGAATATTAATAAAAGACGTGACAGAAATTGAAAAGAGAGAGAGAGAGAGCTGCTGAAGTCGTATAAAAGACGTTTCTATTCTTCAATATCCCGATCCGAACAGGTTATTGATAATGTTACAAATACAAATTTCTATAGACGTAAAATACACAATCAAAAGAAATGGTACTAGGGTTTCTCCTGAGTTAGCTTACCCCGACTTGACAGATACGAGTATAAGTGGAACAATGCAAAAGCAAAATATTGAACAATGTATTTCTTTTCTTTTTTCTTTCTTTCTTTCTACTGTGTTGCGTTCTGTTCTGGTGGTAGACACACGGATTTCGGATCGAAAGGTTGGATCCCCTGGTTCTGCATGTTGGTGTTTCGTTCTTGAGAAAGGCTATTTATTCACTATTTGTTCGTGAGTAGCTGGCTTTTGCAGTGAAACATCTTGTCAGTATGCTGGAGTGGAGCGCTTTTACTACTTCTATTCTGTGAGTTCAGAAGGTAACTCTTGTTGGTTTAGGCTTGTCAAGGAATCCATGTAAAACATTGAAAGCTTTTTGGTGAATTAGGTGCTATATAAAAAATGCTTCCCAGTTTTGTACTTCATTGTAGACACAGCACGCGTAACATACGAGTAAACAACTTCTGAAAATAACCTACAGAAAAACCTTGAAACTTCATAATTTTTTATATTTTCTTAGAAAATGTTCATGTTGAGGACAAAGCTTCATGAAAACCTAATGCTGAAAATCAATTCAGCGTTTGTAATGGGCTTAACACTCTACTACCAAAAAACTTCTACACGGTTGGTGTGATTGAATGATAGATAAATAGGTTTTCGCAAATTCCGCACCTCTATCTTTCTTCCACATCAAATGACTTCATCAAATTTATTCTAACGCTGAAGGTGAACTGAACAGATGCAGCTTATTTGCTTCGAGCTGTGATTTATTTGTGGTAAAACACTGGAACATATCGTTTAAGGGAAAAATACAAAGAGACATTTTAGATTGCTTGTAAAGATATGAAAAAATATTTTAACAATTTACAGTCGGTGACAACTGTATTCAGAATTCGAAATGTTTGGCCCGTATTGAACATCTCTCCCGATAAAAAGCACTGAATTGGCTATTTTATCGCACTTATTATAGTGAACAGAAACTTTTCACACTGCTAGTTCAAACAACAGGGGTGTCAGTATATCAGCAGCTGCTGCTACCGCTAGTTAGCTGAAGTCAGTTTGATTGATGGGTGCGTCACACGCCAGTGCAAAAAAAAAAAGCAACGTGCAAATGATTGGCAACCAAACAAAAAATAAATATTTAAAAAAAACGACAAAAAACGTCTTGGTACAATGGTGTGAGACACAGGCCGAAAGAAAAACACCTGATTCCCGGCTTAGAAATCTCATCTGCCTATATATAAACTGGAGATGTATCACATTTAACAAAGAACAAAAGCTTAACAAAGCCTTTCACGATCTTTCTTCCTCCGTGTACATCCGAGAGATAAAGTTGAGATTTAATGAACTATACATAGATTTTTAGTTCAACTTTCTATGCATTTGTTTCAATTGTAACTTCCGACAAAGATCTTTCTGCGATGTACATGTCCTAGGTCTAAATATTCAAAAGGCCATTTTAGCTTATTTTATTGACCGTCTCACAAATGAGGAGAGAACATGTACTACAATAATTGGATAATAATAAGCAATTTGCTTAGATCAAGATATTGAATAAAAAATAATGGGTTTAAGTGAACTATTTTTCTACTAAGTTTTCACATCTCTTAAGGGGTAACAGGTTTTAAAAACTCTAAAGTCATGATTGACCATGAGCTATGTCAGCGCAGTAAACAAGCCGACCAGAGAAAAAGGAAACAAACTGATGCATGAATGTACAACTGCAATCTATCGCAAAGATGTCTCATTTGAGCCTTCAGTGTAAGCTAATTGGAATAAAATAGATTTATGAAGAAGCATTGTAAAACAATGCGCCAGTCTCACAAACTGAAAATGCAATTTAGAAGTTTAGAATATTCACCAAGGTACTCACGATAGAGTGGGTACAGTGTCGGAGTGTGGCGCCTGCATTACGCGCGGCCTAGGGCAGGCAGTCCGATATAACAAAGGTAAGATTATTACCAAGTAAAGAATTCAGGTCTATCCCCCTGTAGTATAGGCCGAAAACTGCATCATGAGCAGATGGTTACAATCATGTGTTTTACATTAGACGTTGTTTTAGATCTGCCCATAAAAATAGAGTACTATATGAGTTCTAACTTGTACATTTGATAGATCATTAGAATTTCATGCTTCAATTTGATAAGCCTGTTGAGAACTGTGGCCTAGACGAAAGCGTTCATGGCAATACATGTGTGTTTAGTTATAGTCTTTTCCTAGATCACAGGTTACAAAATGCTAACATTGAACAGTTTTATTTGAAGCTATGTCATCAAACTCCTTCCCCTCACAAACCCACCTCTAGTACGTACCATAGGCTAAAACTGATTACTGTCAATTTAAAAAATGATGAATATCAGTGTGCATTTGAAAATGTCAAAAAGCAATTAACTTTATTTCTGCAACAATTCAGTGGTTTTTATAAAGCCTTCTTTTGTAAGCTTTTCATGGTTCAAAATAAAACAAATAGATAAGTTAAGACTTTTAAAAAAGAAAATTAACAAAACAATACTAAATAATAGGAAGGTCATGGTTTTCACTGTACAAAACCAACACATAAAACTATATTGCATAGATAGGTAAAATTGTCTATCGTTTCCCACAGATGAAAACAACAGAAGTATCGATTTGTAAAGGGCAAGCGAATCACGATGGAGGGAAAATAACCCTTTTGAAAGTTTCAGGATCTTCTTACCAGGTCTTAAACCAGGGCCAGGAATTTTAGCGTTTTATTTAAAGCAACTTACGAAGAAGTCCTACAAAGATTAGACACGTGGGATCAGGAAAGACTACTGGTATCCAAAACCAAATCATCAGAAAACTGACAATTTACACATTTGCTAAAGGGATCAACAAAACAGGTCTGATGATTTTTTCTCATAAAATCCATCCATAGTCAAGAAATGTAGCATTGTTGTCTGATGTGTTTCTCTTGACTGCACAGATGCATTGGAGACTATGGTTGATTTCCGTATGGTTTTGTCAGCTTATCAGACACACTAATATAATACAAGACGTGTGTATTTTTGTAGACTTGCATAGTGAAAAAAGTCGGTATAACTCACATCTATCGTAAAATGTAAGCAAACTTAATACATTAGTAAGTCAGTAACAAAACCATATCCAAGAACATCATCGAACTATTTCTGTTTAATGCATTGGGTAAGTTATAACTTAGTTCATGGCTGTGAAGAATAGAGAATAAAAGCAAACAAGTTGGAATGTATATTAAAAATAGAACTGATCACATCTTTTTTAATTGTTCAAATGAGTTGCAGCCGTCATAAGTAACAGCACAACAAATGTGAAAGGAATGTTTTAGCTATTCAACATAAACAAAGTTTTAAAATCATCTTACATTTAACTTGTAATGCATCAGAGGCATAGGCTAACAGTATACAGGCCTGTGCTTAAAAAGTAATGTATGTAAAATGCTTAATTTCATATTGAAGTTGGTAATGTTGTGAAATAGAAATTCGAAAAAAAGTTTAACTGCAAAACCGACTGTAGAAATCGTTTGAAATAAATAGTATCACTCTTTCTCCAAAGTGTCATTACACTGTATGCAACGTCTCTTCTGTATGACGTAATATTTATATTGCATCAATTACACTGAGGTCATCACAGGCTGTCGAAACACTTTATGTAGATCAAAGTTTTGTGTCAAGTATCTCTAAAGATGCAAAGGTAATCACGAAGTTTATACTATACATATATCTTATTCATCTTCTTGTATATGTCGAATATGAAACATTCTTTATGTAGAGCTATTGGCGCTAACATTTAGATGAACGCAGGACAACTGAAACACTGCCTCTAGGGTCTTGAAATGTTTGCTGATTGTATGAGTCAGGCGACATCTGATTGGCTGTTTGTTGTGCAGAGGGCGGAGCTACATGAGAAGGGCGGGAGTTATATTGGGAGGAGCTTTGGCCTCTCGTAGCAGCATTGTTTCCATAGCTGCTGTTTCTGTGTTTTTCCTGTGATCCCTCTGCCTTGCTAGCATGTGTAAGTTTAGGATGTTGTAGTTTGCTAAACATGTTTCTTTGTGTGTCTGCTAGTCTGGCTCGGTAGTCCTCGTGATCTTCGGTGAAGGAGTCTGAGTTTGCATCCTGATGGAAACCGGTGGGATCTGTTGCTAAACTGCTGGTGTAATGCGGACTTGGATGTTGGTTGTTTGGGTTTTCATTACTAGTTCTATTTGCTCCCACAAAATGTTTATAACCATGTGTTGGAGGCTGTGTGCTCCTTTTATAACTCTGTCCAGAGTACAGATTTGGTCCTACCTTCTTAGATTGCAACGAGTCAACGAATTCTTCGCCTCTTCTGGTAGTGGAGTGACCACCTATATTGCTGCTTATACTTATCGGACGGTAAGGGCGAATAGGCTGGGCTTGCCTCGTATTATCCTTGCTCCCCAAAGCTGGCACACATTCTTCCTTTCGGCCACCATGTTGGAAGCTTTTGTTCTGAGACCTCACAGCCTGAGGCTTTGGTGGAAACCCTGGGTAGTCCTTATGAGAAGAATGTAAGGCATGTCCAGTTACATTAGAAGATTGGTAGTGCCCTCCCCTGGTTGGTGTCTGACCAACAGCAATCACTGGTCTCCGTTCTACTCCATGCTGCTCTCCCTTGTGTTGTAGCTGTGGTTCCTGCTGCTGTTGTTGTTGCTGTTGCTGTAAAGGTCTGTAGATGGTTGAAAGCGTGGAAGATGATGTTGAGTATTGGCTACTCAAACTGTTGCTGCTCTCAGGTCTGGAGTGAGGAGACGGGCCAAGTGCATTAGTGCGTACTAAGGGTGTCGGTGGTAGAGGTAAAGCAGACGAGGCAGAGCTTGGCTGTTGTGAAGGAGAAGATGATGATAGACTCGAATTGGATCCCTCATCTGCATTGCCTTTTTTTAGAGGAAAAGAAGATTTAACAACGTAAGCATTGTTACTAGGAATGCCTGGACCAAAGGAAGAAGACTGCCTCATTAATGGAGATGGTTCTCCATGCACAGGAGCCATATCTTGTTTCTCATTCACAAGTATACTATGGAGGTCATTAGTATTGTGGAAAGAAGGGTATTTTTGCACTGATGAGTTTAAACCTAAATTCCTTCCCTGATTAGGGAATGTTATATCACTTAAAGTGCTTGTCTTGCTCTCGAGTGAACGTCTATGATAAGACGGCGTCACGCCATAACTTCCCTGTTTGTTGTTAATGTCAGGTCCACTTGGATATGCCATTTCATCGTTGGAAGCACGGCTATAGGGCGAAGAAGACCCAGACGAAAAGGTAAACGACGGTGCTCTGTTCACAAATTCCTGTGTGTAAAGGTCTCTGTCCTCACTGGACAGCTGGGTGTGAGACAGGGAGCTTGAGCCCACACCACTACCAGGCCTAGCACAACCATCACTGCTGCCACTTATGGTGCTACTCATGCCGATTCCACGAAGAAGTCCGCTATGTTCAGAGTGGTACCCACTAGAAGCTGAAGACTGAAGATTGCTCTCAGCACCTTCACTGTTGTCTGAGGAGATGCTGTTTTCGCCACTGCCGCCCACTCCCAGGTGCTGGACATTTCCTGAGTCAGACACCCCGGTGGTCGTGTGACTAGGGCGAGACATGGAAAACCCTGAGGATATACCGGAACTTGATCTTGGGGCAGGAGGGATGGCTCGGCCTCCTTGAGGGAATAAGGCACTTTGAGCAGACTGGACGGAAAACCGGGTGGAAGCAGATGGTCCGAACCTATTGGCATTTTTTGCATTATTTTGATAGGAAGAACTGAAGCTTCCTTTTGCCCCTGATGCAGCTGAGTTCACAGTAGAAGTAGATACTGGTGCAGCTGATAATTTTTGTGAAGTACCTAAAGGCCTACTTCCTTTGTTATCGTGGAAAGACACATGGGGACTATTTGCAGGATCCCTTGTACTATAGCGAGAAGCTGGAGCCATTTGACTAGACTGTGACAAAAATGGCTCACTTGAATCATTGCTTGTCTTAAGAGTGAGCCTCTTATCAACACTCTGTTGTTGCAAGCCTCTGTTGGAGAAGTTTTTGCCACCATTTTCATCTCTTACAACACCACGTGACAAAGTGCTACTGGGAGCCACTAGAGAATCATTTACGTCTGAAGACATTGACAAGGAAGATGGCGAGTCTCTTGACAAAGCCAGAGAAGAGTTTTGAGATGATGTGGAAGGTCTACGTTGCCTTTGAGCAGGGACAGGGTGTTTCTGTTGCTGCTGCTGCTGTTGTTCCTCTCGAAGTCTTCGTCCGGCATCCTGGGATTGGATAATACTATGCATCTGCATGCGCTCCACAGCAGCTCTTTGTGTTGCCACTTCAGCAAGAACTCTCAGAGCAAGATTTTCAGCTGGTTGAGATCCAGGCAAATCACTTTCTTTGAGAGCAGAACTTGGTGTGTTGGACAAAACAACACTCGTCTTTTGAGAAAGCTCTGAAGATATGTTGTTATTGTTGTTGCTCCGATTATGTGATGATGATGAAGAGGAGGATAGTAAAGCATTTCTAACGCCATGCTGCTGTTGCTGTTGCCGTCCTGTGATGCTAGTCCGGGAGGCTGGAAGGGGGGCATGTTTATTTGCTTGCGAACTGCTATTTATCTTTTCAAAATGTTCTCTTAGTTGAGAGGCAGTCATTCCGCTACCACCGTTATGGCCATTATCAGGCAACAAATGATTTGACTGGACTTCAGAAGTTTCATCACCCTTTTCAGATGCAATGAAATTGTTTACCGTTTCTGTTTCCGACATATCCTTCAAAATTTCATTCTGTTGCCTTCGTGAATCAAAACTGCCGCTGTCTAGATGAGTACAGTTTTGATCATTGGTGACAGAAAAGGCTTCACTGATGCCCTTGTCCTCAGTCCATTCCCCTAAATGAGGTACAGACGGGTCAAACGAAATCTCTTCACTAATCAGCTGTTCTGCAAAAGTCACTGACTTTGGAGTAACTGGTTCGTCATGTTCGTCATTGTCCACTGCTGTTTTATTTGTAGCATTACTGCTACTACTGCTACCACGAGAACGTCTAGGCTGGGCTTGCTGCAAGACAAGTTCCTTCCTTTGTGAAATAGACGAACTATCACCATGGTTTTTACAAGAGTGGTCAAGTAGCCCTTCAATCAGTACATTTGTTCTTTCACCGTAGCTGTCATCTTTGTTAACATTTTCAGCTTTGCGAGAAACCAAAGAGAGGCTTTCTGGAGTATTCCTTCCGGCTGTTTGGTCGGCTCTTTTAGTGTATGAGACAGATTCATTTGTAAGGCTCACAACATCATCCTCAGACTCAAGAGTATCACCTTCAGCCACATCAAGACCTGTTCTTTCTCGGTTATTCTCTTCTTCTTTCATTTGTTTTCCAACATTTCTATTTTTGTCTTCATCATGATCACCATCTGAGGCGTTCACATCTGACCTTGAACTTTGACTTCCGTACATGTGACGTATGCGGGCCTGATGTGACAGTTGAACAGCGGGGTCTAGGGGAGGTGATTGTGTAGTAGCTCCCAGTGGAACCATGGGGGAGCTGGGGGAGCGTGGGGAGGCCGAGGGTGTGGACTGTTCGCTGGCGCTGGAGCGAGATCTGGAAGACTTCGATGAAGATCCCCGTTCCAGGGACAACTGACGCCCAGACAGACTCCCCTGAGGCAACAGTGAGGAGATGGAGAGCGAGGGAAAGGGAAAAAAAAGAAATACAACATAAATGCAACAGATGAGGCTAAACACTCCCGCTTAAGTCACAATTCTAAACTTAATTAATGGGAATTTAATGTGTGTTTGAATAATTGACTGTCTTGTTACCTTAGAAAAGTCAATAATGATGCTCAACGCTACGATAAGTTCCAGAAAAACCTAGTTGTACTTCCATTTACTAGAACTTTACTTTAAGGGACTGAAAAGTATCAAGGTATTAAAAGAAATATCTTTTTTATTGTTTCGATGGTAATGATGACAATGCTGACGACAAACACGATCGTGATAATAGGGTAGCAGTAAAAATTATTGATAATCATAATATTGATTATTTTATGAGGATGATGCAGGCAAACAAGAGTATGATGATGATGATGATGATGATGATGATGATGATGATGATGATGGACGTAAAGTATTAAGACAATAGCTGAATGGTTATAACTGTAAGAATGATGATTGCAAAAAAATGATACAACTCCATAAAAGTTCGCGATGTATTATCCTTTACTAACCTGAGCTATCAAAGAGGTTCGATGGGATTGTCTGACTCTCTCCATCTCGGCTGGGTTGAACAGGGAGCGTTTCTGGCTATGCACACTGGCTGATCCGCCTCCTAAGAAACTGCCGGCCCCTATGATGCCTCTATCCATTGGGGAAGTTGGTGGCGTGACCGATGACTTGGAAAATGTAGAGGAAGAGGGGCCTGACTGTGTAGAGGAAAGACTCTCCATACTACTAGACGTGTCAAGATGCAGTGTACGAGGAGCCTCTTGTGTATCTGGTGGAAAATAAAAGAACATGGCAACATGTATGAAAATTCATATCTTAGAGATTATCTACATGTATACATGCAAAAGGTTTTCTCTGACCGCGCAACGGTTACCACAATGTTAAAGATGACTGCATGTAACGGTTACAACAGTGTTAAAGATGACTGTAACGGTTACAACATTGTTAAAGATGACTGTAACGGTTACAACAGTGTTAAAGATGCCCGTAAGGTTACAACAGTGTTAAAGATGACTGTAATGGTTACAACAATACTACCTGTGTTACTTTTTATGAAAGTGGTCGTCACGATAGAGTTATTGTTACTAAAGCGGTTGGACATTAATGCTGACAGTTTTTACACAGCTTGCAGTATTGCATAGCACGAAAGAGCAAAATGCAGATCCAATACAGTGCTTCTTTTTGTTTCAACAACTCTTGATAATGGTGGTATCGAAGGTAGAGGTGGTTGATGTAGTGGTAGTAGTGATATTAGAGGTAATGATAACAATAGAATTAGTCATGTTCGTGATATAAAAGCTGTTGAGGACCGTTTTGATAAAGATGAGAAACACAATATATTTACAAGCTCGCATACAGTATACAGACAATTTTCACAACAAAAAAAATGCAAACTGCTGATGGTAAAAAGACATGAAAATACTTCTTGTAAATCTATACGCTCTAACTGTGTTATTAGAAGTATAAAAAAGTTTTTTTTTTCATTTGCGCTTACCGAAAACCGAGACTAATGCCTGAAGAGCAAACTGGAGATATCTGCGCATAGCCTGTTTGCTGAGACGTAATGTCACTTTGTCTGAACCAACAGCCACCAGATCAAGACCTGAGGAAATCAACAGGTTAAATTCAGTTTAAATGGGAAATGAGCACAGGCAGTTTGTTATTTCTACAGAACTTTTAGAAGTAACTAAGCTGAAAGTCGAAATTTGATTTTAATTTACAAGATGGCCTTTATTACGTGTTGGCTTCAAAAAAGGGTAGACAGAGAGAGAGAGAGAGAGGGAGAGAGAGAGAGAGGGGGAGGGAGAGAGAGAGAGAGAGAGAGAGGGAGAAATGAATCTAAGTTAATTTTGTGCATTAAAAAGGGATGGGCACTAGACATTTTCTGAGAGATATACGTTATTGTCATATATGGCCACAAGAATACTAGTAAAAAGACTGAGGTGACATTTTGGGATCATCTTAATATGTTCTTTTTATGGAAAAACTCAATTTTTTAATAGAGGGTGCCCATGGGGCAAGATGAAAGTTTATTTGCTCTGTGTAAATAGGATTTTACATTGCTATGTAAGTGTAACTATTAGGACGTCTTCAACACGTTTTAAAGCTATGGCAGTTACTTAGCAAATGAGAAGTTCCAATACCTCGCAATGCTCCTTTTTCTCTCTCTACTTCGTGGTCCCTTAGTTCCCCTCTTTCTCTCGCTTCCTCCATTTATTTATCTATGTATCTCTTTGCTTGTCTGTCTGTATCTCTCAGCTTCCCTCAACCTCTGCCTCTGTCTGTCTGCCTGCCTGTCTGTCTATCTGACTGTCTCTGTCTGTCTGTCTGTCTGTCTCTCTCTTTCTCTCTATCTCTATCTCTCTCCATCTATTTATCAATGTATCTCTTTGTTTGTCTGTCTGTATCTGTCTGTCTGTATCTGTCCGTCTATACCTCTCAGTTTGTCTCGGTCTGTCTGTCTGTGTGTGTCTCTCTCTCGCTCTCTCTTTTCCTCTATCCAAATTCTATTTATTTTACACTACATTATTCCCTATCGGAAAATTTGGCTTCTTTACTCAGCGTAACTGTGTCGCCACAAAAGCAGCGCCACTAATACCCCAGCACAGGAGTGCATTTGAAAGCCAGTTTTAACCCATATGTAGGATGTTGCAGGCGCATATCATCACAAATTCAAGCACTGCCTGCAGCTGGGTACCCGTTTTACAAGCAGGTGGCCTCGAGAAAGTTAGGGTTAATTATTTTCCCGAGGCAACTGCAACATGACACGGCCATGAGTCGAACCCACGACCGCCAGATTACGAGTTTAACCGTGCTAACCACTGTGTCACGCTGCAATAACATTGAATTGTAACATCAGTACTCACCAAGAGAGGCTAAAAACTCGTGACAACCTGGGACGTCCCACATTTTCACATCAACCATAACGTCAATACTGGACTCCTTGGCAGAAAGTTTGCTAAGGATCTCTCGTAACTGAAAAATTTCGATAAAAAAGAGTGTACTGAGTAATATTTTCATTGGGGTGTTTTGTAAATTGTTATTGCTAATGACAGTGGAAGTAAAGAAAAACCAGAAAAAAGTCCAAGAGTAGATAAACGAGAACGTGGATATACTTCCTCTATGCTTCGTCAGATTGTTCATATGGTATGTCAATGAGATGTTTGAGCCAAACTTACTTTTTAGGGCACCCTCAAATTGATTGCAAATAGGAACTTAGTCAAATACAGATAGCATTGGCCTTTCTTTCTGCAACCAAGTGAAAAGCGATGCATTTACTATAATAATGCATAACTAGAGTTTGAAAAACCTATGATAGGACGGTGAACATTTTTTTGTCGAATTCACTATCACCCTAGAAAACTTTTGAAGATGTAAAGGGCTTTTAGTGATGAATGTTTATTTACATATTGCAGTATTGACTTACCACTTGTATGAGAGATTCTCCTACATCAAAGTTTGATACAAACTTGGACATTGCGCTCACAGAGGTGGTAGGGAGGCCTGTGGATAACAAAGATCGTCTTAGCGCTATTTTGGTTTGATATAAATATATAGGAGATGAGCGTAGAGGTTGATATTCCGTCTAACAAGTCTCTAGAGGAAGATTTAAATTGTCGGTAACTACCTGATCAATCAAACGGGCAGAGAGAAAGAGAGAGAGAGAGGGGGGGGGAAGTGAGGTTTAATCGAACTAGGCTCAAAAACAAAGAGATTATGAGAAATATAAATAGGGATAAGGCCATGGCTTGAAACTAACACATATAAATGCAAAGAAAAAAGAAAAAAATAAAGAATTTTCTATTCAGTTCATGTTTACTACATGAACGTTTATTTATTTGAACACTCAAAATAAAAGCGTGAGATTCCCATTCATATTGTTTATCGTATCACCATAAGCCATTAATCTATCACTGTGTGGCGTCGTGGTCTAGGGGTAGACGCTCGGCTTTCGGACCGAGAGGTCTGGAGTTCGAGTCCTGCTTTTCGGCAGGTCGACGTTCAATCCTCGAGAAAGGCTATTTACACACATTTTCCTCGCCTTCCCGACTTTATCTGTTGCTCCTCTGTGAGTTCGAAGGTGATTGGTAATGGCGTGGTAGGGAACCCATGAAAAGCGCTTAGAGCATATAAGTGGATTAGGCGCTATATAAAGA
>BMAT01009023.1:69240-80370 GCA_019649035.1 Elysia marginata
AGAAGAAGAAGAAAGAAAGAAAGAACCATTTATTGATATTGTAAAATACAACTATCATTCACATCAAAGCTGATACTTATAGGCTGGTAATGTTTTTACAGGAGTTTAAGAAACATAGTTTGTAACAAAAAAATTGTGTTTTAACATAAGCTATGAAACAGGTCTTTTGGGCTGGTTTTGGTGCAAACAAAAAATCGCAAGAAGCCTTGCTTTGCTTCTAATCCATTCTGGCAATCACACGGTAACAGTTAATTAACAACCTCAATTAGCCTACTTTACCAAATTTATTTGCACCATGTTCCGTTAAATATTATTTTCCTCACAGATGTTAACCCAGCAAGTTTCTTTAATTATGGTCAAGACCAGTTTCATCCTCACGAAAGCCTGCGTCTATTCAATACTTGCCATATCCTATACAGCAGAAAATAAGATTTGAGAAAGTCAGACAATTCTATATTCTTACCTAGACTACTGTAAGCAAGGGTCTTCGCTACGCCGTCATTGAGCTGAGCTGCGATGCTAAGGTGTTGCTCCTGGTGACGAATAGCTTCCTCCAGGTTTCCCAAAGACTCGTGGGAAAGCCCGATGTTACCGTAAGCCCGACCTGCATAACAAAAGAAGAGGCTTCTTTTAGACAACTGTTTTAGTTTAACTAAGTACATGTTAATATATATTTTTTAATTAAAAAGGACACTGTTGATTAGTTTATGGGGTAAACAAACGGTAAATAATCTAGAGACCTACATACAGATCAATTTGCAACACAGTCTTAAATTTTAAAATACCCTAAATTTTCTCTTGGATTATTTTAAAAATCTTGAGGAGTTGATAACATAAATGTAAACCTTGTATCTCTGACCATATAATTAGTCTCTAATATTATGATACTCAGATAAGACAAGAAATCAACTTACATTGACAAGCCGTGTTGCCCGTCTCCTCTGCTATATGGAGGTCCATCTGGTGATATTTGAGCGCTGTGGCGTATTCTCCAATCTGCTGGTACACGCCGCCCAGGCCACAAGCTGCGTCCCCCTGACAGGTCGCATCTCCCATCTCCTGGGACAGGCTCAACTGATGCTCCAGGCATGCTATCGCCTGCTCCAAGTTGCCCAGTAAACTATGTAGACAGCCTAGTTCACCGTAAGCTGAGGCCTGAGACGCCGCACTGTCTGTCTGATGAGCTACGTACAGACGTTTCTCAAAACATACCAGAGCTTGCTGCAAGTTCTGGATAGCTTTGTGGGCATTGCCCAACCCACGGTACGCCCGGTCCTGGTCGGGTAGTGATCCTGTCTGCTGGGCGATTATCAAGCTCTGCTCGTGCCATTTAACTGCGTCTTCGTAATCGCCCAGAGCCTCATAGCAGTCGCCAAGATTGCCGAAAGCTTTACCCTTGTCATGTAGAGTGGTTGGCCCGTAATGTTGCTCCAACATTGCCAGTTGTTCCTCAAGGAGGCCGATAGCTTCCTCGTACTGGCCCATGTTCATCCTGGTAATGCCCAGGTTTCCACAGGCCTGGCCTTCAAGCCTGTGATCTCCGAGCTCCCTGCTCCGCTCCAGCATCTCTTGGTAACATTTGAACGCCGTGAGGAAGTTCCCCAACGACATATGCACGTTCCCGACATTGCCATGAGCTCGGCATTCTCCACGCACATCCTCAATCTCCTGCCGGATGGTAAGTTCTTGTGTGTGATAGGCCAGGGACTTATCATATTGCCCTAGAAGTCTGTGTGCTGAGCCGAGGGCACCGTAAGCCGTGGCCAGCAAATCTGGGCTGTTGCACTGCTTTGCCAAACCCAACTGTTGTTGATATATTTTGATTGCTTCTGTCACGTCACCCACTTTAAGCATGAGATCCCCGATGTTACCCAAAGCCCTTAATTTACCCGGCGTATTTTCAAGAGCGTCCATTAACTTAAGGCACTTTTTCTGACAATCAAGAGCTTCTTCAAACCTTTGCAAGGCTTTTTGAGCAAGTCCTAAATTACAGTATGCCCTTGCTAAAGCCAGCCTGTCTTTTCTGTCTCTGGCAAAGGTCAGGTCTTGTTCATAATACTTTATTGCCTCGCTGAAATTGCTTAGATTAAAATGCACATACCCTAGGTTAAAACAAGCTTTGCTTTCAGCCTCTGAGTCATTGAGCGTTTTTGACAAAGCTAGAAACTGTTCGTAGAAAGACACAGCGCTAGAGTGGTTTCCTCTAGCACAGTGGAAATTGCCGAGGTTACAGAGAGCTCGGGCCTCACTGGGCAGATCTTTGAGCTCTTGGGATATTCTCAGGTGAGATTGATAGTGGTGCAGGGCGTTGTCCGTCATGCCTAGGGCTTGGTAGGCCACGGCCAGGTTGCCGTGTGTAGAGCCCTCACTGTGGCGGTCGTTTACCTGGGGGGTTGGAAAAAGGTAGGTGTTCACGTTTGTTTGTAGGCTGGGCGGGTATGAAAATAAAAATGTAACAAGAGGCACAGGGAAAGCGTGATAAGCGGGATAGAGGAACACAAACAAAAGTAAGTCTATCAACAGGTACAGAAGGCATGCATACAGAAACACAGAGGAGAGCGACAAAGGATCGTATTTTGACACCCTATTTCTTTTATTTGAAGCTCTAACTTATTTGCGAAACATGAAAAAGACAGAATGTATATAATGGTGTACTTTTTGGGGAAATCTATAGAGGCATTTAGTGAGTCTTCCAAAATGCAAACAACTAGGATTTTCCGCATGACAAAAAATACTTGTGATTCATTAAAATATTTGCCGAATGAAATTGGTTTTTTTTTCTTAAATTGCATCCTCAGTCTATCTCTTTGCTTTATAACATTGCCTACAACTCATTTGACTTTATTGTTACTGCATTATTCATTCTCTACGTTCATGGCATTTATAATCGACCTCTTCGAGCATTTTTTGTTAAGAGAAAAACCGAGCAGCAATTTGAAAAGTATAAGCTAAGTGTTTACAATGATTTGCTTCAGCAACAACTAGCACTAACTGCCTCCCCACTCCACAAACTCTAAGGTTGCTGTTTTCCCAGCATGTGAAATTGGATACCTAGAACCTAACGAACAGATAGTCAAAGGAAAGAACAACCGATGGCAGATTGTTAAAACCTAAAAAGGCTTTGTTTAGATTTAATATTAAGTAAGACTGTGATAATTTAAAAATTGTATTCATTTAAAATGCTGAGAGTATGCTTTATGATTTCTGACCAGAGAGACTAAAAGCTAAAAGCCTCGAAGCCCATAACTTATAAAGAGCGTTTTCAATGCAAGAGAATTTCTCACTTCTTTCCCTTACATTAAGTTGATAACCCTGTACCGTTATTGAGACGGACAACGATAAAAAATATAAGTTAAGGCGTGCATTTAAAAATGTTCGCACATAACTTTAAAAAAATATATTTACGGAGCCTACACGCTGGTAGAGTGGCTCATAAACTCTTACAAAAGTGTTACACTCTTGGAGTTAAGATGAGATAAGATAAACCTTTATTGTCAACATTCGAGATGCACATTGTTTTGAGGTATTGCAAAACAATACAAATGTACAATAAGTACAAAACACAAACATCAGTTTAAAAAAAAGGTTTACACTGAGCCACTTACAATAACTAAGAAAATATGCTTGTAAAAAAAGTATAAATTACACTTAAGTTAATCTAACGAAAGTGGGTAAGAATGATTTTCGATCGTGTTCTAGTCTGCATTTGATATTTAAAGGCTTTCCTGGGCGTTCAGAGACAGTTTTGTGGCTGTACAATGGGTGGTTTTTATTTTTTACAATCCACATGATTTTTTTTAATTGAGTAAATATAAATTGAATTCGGTTTTTTGTTTGACAAATGTAGTTACTTTTGCTTATAATTAAGTCAATTTTCCTTACGTTTTTTATTTGATTTTCGCCCCAACCAACCAATGCAAAGCAGACGACACTCTCGATTATTGTTTTAGAGAAAAAGCTAAGTATCATTTTGTCAATGTGGAACGAGTTTATTTTGTATAGAAACATGATTCTCTACTCTGTGTAGATTGCGTTAGTGCATGGATTTTTGTACGATTCAAATGTTTTGTCCTAAAACCAAAGTTATCGCAATAGAGAACCAAAACACCCGATCTAATATATAGTTCATCTCGGATAGAAGTTTCACCATTGCTAAGGATGCGAAAGGCTTTCAACTTAAGAACCCAGTTTTCAGTTCACAATACTCCAGTCCATAAAAAGAAACCAACCAATGTAACACTCTGTGACAGTTCAATTTACGTTCATGTTACAGGATTTTGGCGTCTGATTAAGTCCGGTTAAGAGAATCTGTATTTTTATCGTTTTATCAAAACATCTCTGTTGGAGTCCATGTCTCATTCCGGCCCGGGGTTAATCAATGCTCCACATTGTTTAAAAGAAGTTTTATGGTCAGTTTTGGCTCAGTGGCCTAAACTTAGCACACCTTGCCTAAGACATTCCATATTTTTTTCTTTAATCATGCCAGCTCTGCTGGACCCACCTCTGAGGATATTGCCAGCTCTTGCTTGTGATGCTTCACAGCCAGCTCGTGTTTGCCGAGGGCGCTGTGGGCGTTGCCAATGTTACCGTGAGCTCTCCCCTGGCTAGCACGGTCCTGCAGAGTCTGCGCGATCTTCATGTGCACTTTGTGTAGCTTGAGGGCAGCCTCGAACTCACCCAGCTGGTGGAAGATGATACCCAGGTTGGAGCACGCTCGGCCCTCCGCTACCTGATTCGACGTGAACAAATAATGGTGTTAAATTCACTATTTTAAAGATCTTATGTTGAGCTGCGTTGGCAAGATAATATTTTAAGCAAGACCTTACACTGAAGCATTTTAATGAACACGTTTATTTCAATAATTACGTATATATCACATTCTCCTAAATCGGCAGCGTCTTTTTCCGGGATAAATGGGTTCAAAACGTTTTCAGCATAAGATAGAAATACAAAATTGTATTGATTAAGAGTTTATTATTGTCTCCATCACATCAAGATTAATATTAATAGTGATCATAATTAATATCAGCACCATCCTTTTATTAATATCATCACTGTCTTCAACAACATTTACATCGTTATCATTAGCTCCATCATTATCAATTATTTTTCATCATTTAAATACATCTATAGCCATCCCATCATCATAGTATTATCCATTCCATTATCATCATTATTATTACCGTCAGCACTATCCCCCATCAATACCTTCCACGCTCGACAAAGCAGAAGCAATAAACAGCTTCTGGAATTTTTCTTCTATTCAGTAAACCTCACACGTATACAAAAAAAACGAGCAAATAGATTTACAGAATCTATTGATATGTTTATTAAGTCTTTTTGCATCACCTTGTCCTTGGTCTGCAGTGCGTTGTCCAGTTGCTTCTCATGATAAGCCTTGGCGGACATAGTGTCCCCACTGCAGCGAGCTGCGTGTCCCAGACCAGCATATGCCCTCGCTTCCAGAGTTTTGTCCTTGTTCTGCTCAGCTATCTTCAGCACTTCTCTGTTAGATGGGCATTGACAACATACAAGTGAGAACACTATAGAAGAGCGAATGGACTGAGGATACCCTAGAAATGTATTGGGAATGGCAGTAATTTGCCAACATTTTATGTGAAACAACCATTACCTGAAAGCTAAACTGGATATGAGAAATCTTAAATACTGATGCTTGAAAGTCAGGTTATAAACACCCAAATGTTGAGCAGAGGAAAGCAAAACGGTTTAACGTTGACTATTTAACAGATTTCTTAACACAATGGACGCTGTCAAACACATTGCTGCAGTCAATTAAAGTGAAAAAGCCACTTGTTCAGTACTTCTCGTTTTTTGTTATCAGAACTTGCAGAGTGAGGATCATATCTACTGTCCCCCCATCCTGGCAATCGGGCAGCTCGGTCTGCACTTTAGGTCTCAACTTATTTACAAAAAATAATAGGCAATACCTTGCTGGCGTGGCGGATGAGAGCGATAGTTCAGTAATTTTCACATGCTTTGATGCTACTCATTTTGTGCAGCATCACCAACTCAATCTACCACCATCACCTACCTGGGAATGCGTCTGGTTTTTTAGGGTTTTTTTGGATTGTTTTGTCAAGATAACAGCACTTTTAACAGTAAGACGTTTGACAGTGTCCAACATCAACATATCTTTCTTTACCACCATGACAAAGCTAGGTTTTCCGAAACTCATAGTCTCTCTAGTGACAGCTGTTTACAAAGATCAAATAGCAACCTTCGGATGGTGTTCTATGAATTGCACATACTTTGATATTGAAAAGAGAGTCCGTCAGGGCTGCACACTTTCACCTCATCTCTTCAGTATATACAGAGAATAAGTAATGCTACTGGCAGTCAGAGACGGCATGGTTATCAAATTACAGATTTGAGATCACATAATGCACTGCTTTCCGACGACATAACTAGTACAAAAGGAAAATTATAGAGAGTAAACGAAGCAGGCAAGAAGGCAGGGCTACAACTTAAAACTAAAAACACAAAAGTCGTGCATATTTAAGGGGGCCAGAAATTAGAAAAACATGAAATTTTAATTAACTGTACAAAGCTCAAAACGCTCAATAGCTTAGTACCTTGGATCAATCAAAGTGGATGACACTACCTACTTGTAAGACACCAGAGTGAGAATATTAATGTATAGGCATAAAATTGTGCAACTGAATAACATATGGAAGGGCAGAGGAATGCCAACAGACCTCTCAATAAACCTCCTGAAATGTCTGATATGGCCTGTCCTGCTGTGCAGATGTGAAACGTGGATAGGTAGAAAGGCAGATAAGAGTAGACTGGAAGCCACAGAATTGCGGTTCTACTGTAAGCTTCTAAGAGTGAAATGGACTGATAAAAGAACTAACAATAGCATAGGGAAAAGCCTATTGATACTGATACAAACTGCTTAGAATTTTTTAAGGAGATTGTCTGATGATTTTGACATGAAGTTCTGCAGTGCTGATACTCCAGCCTAGCCTTCATACTTGTGAAACATAGTAGCCTTGGCATAGTCCCGTCTGTAGTGGTAAGCACTGCCTAGGTTGCTGTAAGCTCTGGCTTCTTCCACGTTGGATTTCTCCTCCCGTGCTATCTTTAGATGTTCCTGAATACAGTAAAACAAGAGGGTTTGTTAGGTTTGACAACTATTTTGAGAGTACCACTGCCCCCCTCCAACCCCCAATCACTCATTTCTTTTGGGCTCGGAAACAATCATGGTATACAAAAAATGGGTTATGAAAAAAAGGGCCCAATTTTTTCAAAGCCCTTTAGTAGTTTAAAAAGCGGTACATAAACCAATGGCCATTAACATCATCATTCATTCTTCCATCACCGTTACTACAAACAGCTGCAATCTATACAAAGTTTTAAGATTAACAAAAAGATGATGACTTTTGTCGATTTCATTTTCTTCCAGATATATGTACATGTATTGTCTCTACTTTGCCTCCTCATCCTCATCATTATGTAGAAATCACCACCACCACCATCATCCTCATCCTCATCATCATCATCATCATCATCATCATCATCATCATTATCATTATCATCATCATCATCATCATCATCATCATCATCATCACCACCACCACCACCATATCACAGTCTTTAAGGTTATGGAAGCCCCTTTCATCACTGTTATATACCCAAAACTTCTTGTATGTTGTTTCCCTACCTGATGGCACTCCACAGCATCCTCGAAGTTGCCCATGGCGAGGTAGACAGCGCCAACGTTGCCGATCTCTCTCGCCTCTGCCAGTGTCTCTCTGGCCTGTTTGAGCAGCAAAACACATTGTTTGTGTGCCGCCAGAGCGTTGGGGTAATCACCTGAGGTTGGATGCAGAGTGGCGAACGGGGCAAAATATTGGTAAGCACTGTAGTCATTGCGACCACTAAAATTAATTAATATTAATTATATTATATTATAATTTTTAGCTGGTGTCAAAATTTTAGAAAGCTGAAATGTAAAAGTTTAAGAATTTAACTTTATTAGGCATGGAAAAGACGCCTAACGCTACTAGAAAAAAATTGAATGTATAGATATAATATTGAGTTTTCTTCCAGAGGCTTACCAGCACTAATTTATAATTTAAAATGTGTTTGTTTTGCCTAGCTATTATAAAATTCAAACGAGTATGATCAATTAAATACTTTTTAAAAAAGCTTGCTTCTCTTTTCGTAAATCTGACTTGGTTCAAGAGGTAACAATTGCAACAAATTGTACTCACCTATGGCAGTGTAGACATGTCCTAAACTGCTGAGCGCACTGGACGCCACAGCCCGAGACTTGAGCTTCATGGCAAGAACCAGCTGGAACCGGTGGTTGGCCAGACTTTCCTTGTACCGCCCCTGGGTGAAGTAAGCGGAGCCAAGGTTGCCGTACGCTCTGCACTCGCCCTCTTGGTCTCCTGAAAAATATAAGGTCGCGTGTGGTCAGAAGGGTTAGTTTACGCCGGCATTTAATAAAAGATTTCGTTTCAAGACGCTTCAACAAAATATTATGTCGCTCTTTTCAAATTTTATTAGATATTTTTTTCTGGGTTTTACTTTTCATTTCAGTAGTAAGTAAGCCTGTTTTGTCTTTTTCATTTAACATATCAGCTGCAAAAGAAGTCACTTAGTATATTTTAGAGTATCAAGCCAAGATGAACATGAGAAAGCGTAAGGCATTTTTACTTCGATTGTATTGAACCTATCAGTAGAATAGTCGCGGTTCCCATCGACACAAACATAGCTTATGAGATCAACATGCGACGCCATAAAACAGTCCAATAACAAGAAAAACGACAACAAAAACAAGAAGAAGAAGAATACGAATAATAATAGTTATTATGATAATAATAATAATAATAATAATAATAATAATAATAATAATAGTATTTTTAGAATTATTATTATTGTTTATTCATCCCTCTACAGAAAATGTAAGCTGACACGGGCATGTATTGATTCTTTGGCTGGGTGTTTCTGAAGACCTTATTTAACGATAACACTCATCTGCGAAATGCCTGCCATAAGACTTCAGAAAACAAATTAAGACTTTTCCATCGTTGCTAAAAAAACTGACCCATGTTCTTGGCCACAGCAAGGTCTTGCTGCATGTGGTAGATAGCCTTCTCCAGACGACCCAGACCCCACAGGGCGCTGCTCAGGGCGGAGAACACGGAGCCTCGAAGCTTTAAGCTGCATGTTCCAACCTGGTGATGGAACGCAAGTTTTAAAACTATGATAATAGAGACGGGAATAGAGAACAGAAGCAAACAAGAATATATCTCACAAAAATATCTTTGGAAGAGAGATTTGGATGGAAAGCATAAAAAATCCCCATGCTGCATTTAACTTAACAAAAAAAAAGCCACGTCCAAAGATCAAGTTCAGGCAGCAACACTCACAAGTGGCTCAATCAAATATTTATGACTCAAGGTCTCATTAAAATACGGATGGCGACATTATTGACTTCCACATTCCAATCTTTCTGTATCATACATAAACTCCTTAGGCCTTTTGGAAACCTTATCTTTAAACTAAAACTTTTTTTTCCAATAGCAAGTCCCGCCAATCATGAACAGGAATTTACTAAACCGTAAATTAGCAGATACAGTGTGTTTCCTCAGTGATGTTGATCTTCGAAGAACTTTTCGGCGAACACATACGGAGACGCACCACGTTTCTGCTCTGAATTGTCTAATGTTTTAAGGCTTCTAAAATGTGCTTATAAACAAACGAACCGCGGTTCTATGCCTTCACCTACCTTGAGAGCAGCCTCCAAGATAGACACGGCAGCGCTGAAGTGACCAGCGGCGACTAACTCTTGGCCAATCACTGCAATGATGACAAATGGACTAGACTTCAGGCCGAACTTTTCCAACTGCTTGAAAGTTGGCTCTAGCTTGTCTGTAAAAACACACAGAAAAAAAACGTTGATTAAAATTGACGCAAACAGTCCCAATAGTAATGAATGTTTCTGCTTAAGTGTTAACATTATAAGGGTAAACATAAAGATAACCAATTTGTTTTAGAATGAAATTTATGACGTTTTATACGAAAAGAGTTTTTGTAACATTGGTTGATTTAAAACACATGTTACCTCATCTCAGGCAATGTTGTTCACTGTCTATTCCTCTCTCCCTACCTATCTCTCTTTCTACTTTTATCTTTTGTATCTCTTTTACTCTCTTTTTCTTTCTTTTCACCTCTCTCTCACACTGCTTTTTATTGTCTTTCTTTTCAACTTACAATCATCGTCTATTTCCGCTCGTTCCCTCTCTTTTCTCTCTATTTTGTTTAATCTTTGCTCTGCTAATACTCAGAATGATGACACACAAACAAACAAAACGTCGCCATTTTCTAAGATTGAGACTTTGTCACTGCAAAACGACTACTATTATTACAAGCTAGCCTTGATTTTGTTCGTTTATAGTTCTGTGTCCTTGGTTTATTTCGGCGGCTGTGAACTTCCGAAAAGGATTTGTCCCCGAAGGGAGACTGTTCGCAAGCTTCTGTCAGTGCCCGTACTGACAAGGCATTCAAACAAAACAAGGTGGGGCACGTTCTTTTGTAACTGCACGTTTGTACACAAATGTGGCGCTTTGAATTCGGAGTTTCCCCTAAAGAGTTTGCACACTGAGGCTTTCTTGCTTTTTGTGGGTTTAAGGTTTGTGATTTAAATGTCTGGCATTCTTAAGAGAGAAAAAGTGGAAGAAAAGAAAAAAATGTTGCCTATGAACTTTAAGTTTTATCGCCTTCTTACTCTCTTAGTGCTAATAACCTAGAAACTTAGACAGTAACATTACTTTCAACGAAGGTTAGTCATTCAAATTTCTTACTCCGTGCTGAAAAAAGTACCCGTTTATTCTCTGATAGAATTGCATTTTAAAATAAGTTACTTTTAGCGAGAAGGCCTAAAAACCCAGTAGTTTACTCTGATAACAAACAGTGTATGCATCATAAAGTGAATCCTTTAAGCAAACAAATGTATTGTGAATTTAGACCTTATTGCCCAAACTTCATATGTTCTAATTCAGAAATCTATTTCAATCTTGATTTCATGGGGTTTTTTTTTGTTTTTGTTTTTTATTTTGTTTTTCTGTTTTGTTTTTTTTTCGTTTTGTTTTTTTTTTG